>JARIHS010000148.1:0-85125 GCA_029320655.1 Mycena floridula | reverse complement strand
ATGGTTATGAGTAGGAGATTGCCTTCTGCCTTGACTCGACAGTGCGGAGGGCGGCCGAGTCCGAGAAGCATAATTATAGACTTACTGAAAAACTCCTAGGGAGGACAATACTTTTTTATATTTTTAAATGATACATTGACAACCTGAGTGAACTAACAATGTCTAGGTTTGGGAAATATCATGCATTCAGATAGTTTTTAGATCCAATTACTGATTTGTTGATAGGTGTTGTCCCATATCAAACTGACTCCCAGTATAGTTCACCAAAATCTTGGGAGGTAACTAGATTGTTTCTCATTTTTAAAGGGTGCATACATTGTCATATATCAGTATCAGTTACTTGTAGAGCTGCTAAGATGTGGTAACATAGTTTTTAGATCCAATTTGGGATTGTCACTCAGAGCGGCAAGGCCACAAATGCTCAAGCCACCAAGGCAGAGTTTTTCAACTAAACAGCAATGATTGAGATGTAAATTAGATACAGAATACTCTCAACTAGTGATGAAGTCCAAGCATCTGGAGTTGGTACCAAACAACTACAAATAAATCCTGAATTGGATGTAAAAACTATGCTACTGCATAATATTGAGCTCGCATAGATATTGACAGTGCAGTTTGATAACTAGTGCATGGTTTAAAAATATAAATGAGTATGATTGTACCTAAAAGTTGTCAGTAATATCCAACTCATTTCACCACTATATATGTGTAATCAAGGACATGCAGACTTGTATCTGCCACCAGAACTGGTTGGCCTCTAGATGAAGGATTCATGCGCTACCACACAGACCTTCCTGATCTGTATTGAATACCTTTGATCATCTGAAAAGGCTCGGCTGTTCGATCAGACAATTAGCAGATGGGTGGGCGGGCCAAAAGTCGGCAGGTGAACCAAGTCCAAAGAGTACGCACCGCCCAACTTGGTTGACTTGTCTAAGTTTCTTAACAGTTGTATTGGAGGTTGCTGAAGTACAAATAAATCGTGGAACAGATTGAAAATAATAATCTGGCTGTACTTGAGGGCTCAGTTTCATTATCAGATACATAGGCCATTTCACTGCTACATACTGTAACTACCATGCCGCTGAAGACGTTTCGCTTTATTGTCCTCTTAATCTTTCCCGCAATCTTCAATTTCGGCGCTAGCTACCGGAAGCTGCGGTGAGGAGAAAGTTGAACGGGACCGGCTTGCCCAAAATCAGAATACATGACAATATCGAGGTAGAATTCGGCGGCGCTTTTGCGGCTATTGTTGCATCGAAACAAGATGGCGGGAAAGACCGCTTGTCACGCTGTTGTCACATCGGTGACTATAACGTGACCTTCCCGACTTCATCGCCACCGCCCCGATGAACAGCAATGGAAACACCAACCTCGTCAAATCCACCAGGCAAAATTCCAGCAGCATATAAGCATACATGTGAATAACCTGTGAGTTCAGGACCCCAGCCCGAGGCTTGAGCATCGGCAATAGACGATTCCAATTTCCAACCATGGTATTGTAATGTTTCTCATTATGACGTTGGGGTGGGCGCTGACGCTCTGTCTCAGGTCATTTCATATATGGAACCATGTTCCTCATATTCATGCCCCATTCTCGTCGAGCCTGGCTGACCAATTGCTTGCTTTCAGTGGTCAACCAGCCCCATCCAACGGTTCGGCGTCGTTTGACTTAACGAGAGCTGGACCGCAATATACCTGTAAACCAGACGATAAATACCCTATTCAAGAATGTTTATTCGCCCAGCTACCGGACATTTGGCTTCTGGAAAGCTCGCAATGACATGTCGCCCAAGGTCCGTTTTTCACCTCGTCACCCTGACGTCGTGGCAATTGCTGATGCTCTCTCCCAGCATATTTCCTGATTGGAGGAGCATAGCAGATATGTACGGGCCGTGTTGGTTGCTCTTTCTTCCGCGGTTCATGATTTTCCTTCGTCCATTATCGGTACCGAATTCGCCAATGCTTGCCATGGAAGCAGCTGCAGCACAAAGGGACAACGGACGAGACGGTATGGATGCTATCTAAGAATCCATAGCGGCTGCCCTCGCACCCATTTTTCGCCCACAATGTCCTCTCGCTCCAGGTCCGTTTTTCTCGGTTTTCGCATATTCTCATTCTCACCTCATGGCAGACTTTCCGCCTTTCGCTTGTTGCATATCATCACCCAAAAGACAATCCAGATATCCGACCGCCGTTCCGGTTTCCCTTGCCCCCTGAATCCTGATTTTTGTCATTCCATCCTGGGTATTTCACCAAAGTCTACTTCGGCAACAGCTCCAGCCCGAAGCATCAATGCACGAGGTGACATGGAAGTTATCCAAGCATCATCATCAGCTGTGCTAGCTGCCACCTTTATCCCAGACCGCTCGCGATGTCGTCTGGTCTTAGGTCAGGTTTCCTGGTTTTTACTCATTTCTATTCTGACTTCTCTTCAGACACTGTAGATCTCCCTCGGTCCATTTCGTGACTGCAAAGAGATTCCAGATATCCAACAGAGTCCCAGCTGACCTTGCTGCCCAAATTGTCGCTCCAACGGTCAACCTCGGTACATGCTTCACCAACGTTTCCCCTGGCAATCGCTCCAGCCCAAACGATCGTTGGAAAAGATGATAGAGAAGGTCTTGAAGAATGCGTATGGGCCAGAGCATCCTCCGCTTTCCTTCTGGACAGCTTCCAATACCCTTTGTTTGCAGTCAAGGTGTGTCTTCCTCCAGTTATCTTTGAATCTCGTCATGACTTCGCAGTGGGCCGTAGCGTTTCTTCTTAGCGGATTCATGACTGCATCGAAATTTCCAGTCGCCCACGCCAGTATGCCATTCCTCAGTCTTCGAATTGGTCCAGCGGCTGTGAGACGGCGCCAACATCGTGGAGCATTGCACCATATATAAAGCTTTTGTTCCAGGATTCAGATCCTCACGTCTGCATCCAAATGCTCACTCTTACACGTCTGGCGAAAGGTCTGTTTTTCAAGTCTTATGAAACGTTGCACCTCGAAAGTTTACACTGGTTTCCTAGCTCATTCTACATGCATCGTGCATGTTTGTTATCATATCGGATGCCATGTCCGCTATGCTCATCGGTCATCGTCCGAGTATTGTTCCAGTCTCGTTTATGACAATGACATTCCCCGACGCCGACGAGGGCACGAAGGAAGCTCTCTCAGTGACGGCTGTTGGGAACGGGACCTTGGGGCTGGCTCCGAGGTCGTTTCGTGCTTCTTCGCTCCATTCTTCGCTGCAAGAGAATATATACGGTTTATTCAATGAAGCTGCTATTCATCTTTCTGACATCGCCGTGTATTTCAAGCTACTGAACCATTTTCGACCACATTTTCGTATATTATAAGGCTTGCGCTCTGCAGTAGATTTCTCTTCAATGTTTCTCATGCGAGACCTAGAGAATGAAAAGTCAGCACCTGAGCATGTCTCGGATGAGTCACTGACCGCGTAATGCACGTCGCGAGCGGGTTTATTTACACAGTGTCTAGACAATCATGGTCAGATAGCCCACAAACGGAATGAGATGTACTTACTTGGCTTTGAGATGAGATGAGACACCACCAATGCTGAACTGCCTGGAGTCCAAGGCGAGAGAATATGTCTGGTACAGCCTTGGAAGCTGAATGAGCAAACGAGAAGCGAAGAAAAGGACAAAGAAGAGAGTACCTAAAGATTGGCCAGCTGCGCTTGATGGCGGTGCACTATGACCAGGTCTTCTCGCGGCGACACTGTGACACAATAGAACAACGCCACTGTATTCGGATCTTGGGATTTGACAAGGGTCTTTGATGTGATGACGAATTTTGGACCTGAGATTTGCCATGGGTATTCCTGTGAATAGATTCAGCACAGCGAAGGAAGAAAAAAAGAGAGACTGACCCGGAACAAAGAAGAAAGGACAGACAAACATGAATGAAAGACATGAAGAGCGCAGCGAACTCGACATCGCCTCAGACGACGACGGTGACGGCTCCAACAGACGACGATGCTGTAGAATCAGGCCACGCTGGAAAGCCACTGGACGGCAACGGAATGTAAGCTCGAGGAGGAGGCACCTGGTAAGCTCAATGAGCAAACGGAAGAAGAAAGGAAAAGAAGAATAAGCGGACCTTGACAGCTTATCCGAATTCCTCATCCAGTCAAAGAGCTTCTCCAAATCTCTTATCCATTATGAGCTAACCCAAATCCGTGAGCCATGATTCAATTAACCATGCGACGACATGGTTCACCCTGATCACGATGCAATGACGACGAGAGACGGACGGACGGTGACAACAAGTGCCTTGAAAAGGCGGCTCCACAAGGGCTCCAAACCGGAAAGGAATATCGATTTGACGAGAATAAAGAACCTGCAGAACTCGATGAGCAAACGAGGTAAGAAGAATAATGAGGAATAAACGCACTAAAAGCGCTCCAGGCTTGAATCCATATAGCAGCGATTCCATTATCCGTGCAACGAGAGGAGTTGAGGGAGACGGTGACGACAAAAGCCAATGAACAGGGTCGCGAGGCAAGCAGGACAAGAGGATGGCATTGCAAGCGGCGATGTATCGACGACGAGGTAGCGGTGGTTATGTCGTTCAGCCTTATCGAAGGAAAAAGCTCGAGCGAGTAGAATCCCTGAAGACGAGGTCAACCAACGCAACGAGAAAGAAAGGGGCGGCCGAACCTTTATCCAAGACAATGAGCTTGACCCATATCGTCAAGCATGACCTTGTTGAGGACTGCCTGCACGTATAAGGAGGCCAAAGACACGGTCTGTGGAGACGAATCAGGAAGGCTCAGACGGTCAGAGCCGCTTTGGCTTACCTCCTTGATGATAATCCGACCTAAATATGAAAAACTTCATCAGAAAAAGCGCTGAATAGAAGGCGAAAATGTCCAGCAGAAAGAGGTCAGCAAAGGCTGCACCAGAGCCACAAGGACTGACCATGCTGCGTGAGGCAAGCGGCGACGTGACATCCACGTCGACAAGATGAAAAGAAAAAGGGACGAGATGGGGGGAAGAAGAAGAGATGCGATGAAAAAAATTCGGAAGCCGAGGACGCAGACCCGAGTAACGGCTGCTCGGCCCGTCAGTCATTTTTGGTGATTGCGTCGGTGACTAAATCAGTATGAATGGATCCCTGGGCTGTTGGGCTATAGTAATACGGTTTTTAGATCCAATTTGTAAGTTGTTGATATATATTTGTTCTGAATGTAGCGGTGATCGAGACGCATAGAATATCTCTGGAGGGAGTCACCCCGCCATGATGGAAACTTGCCATTATTCAAGTAGATATTATATTTATAGCGACCGAGCAGACAGATTCAACTCAGGTCAGTTTCAGTCAATCATCAGTATTCGCATTGAACATAACAGTTTTGATGGAGAAGTCAGTGAAACAGATCAGTGAGTCTCACTAACTTCTCTATCGAAATGAAGTAGAATTCACATCGTGCGAGCTGGATGGTCAGTGATGCTATCGACGGGTGCCGCAAAAAGCATCTATATCTGGGGCCTTGAATCAGATGAAGGCCAGGAATTCTGACGTGTACAGAATCCTTCGTCGTGAGAGATTTCGTATCAGTTGTTATGGCTGACCGCTTTACATTCATGCTCCGCTCATACGATTTTCTCACTGAAGAGATCAACGCAGCTCGAGGTCGGTATTCGGTCGTCGTGAAATCGGTGATGACACCAGGCTGCGAGGTCATGTCTGGAGAATCTTTCTTGGCAGCTGAAGCGACACAAGAGTCTGACAAGGTCGCGAAGGATATGATTCGAAGAGGCGGTGGCGCTATCTTGGCGTATCTCTTGATAGCAGATGCGAAAGGCACGCATTTCCCTATATATGCATGGATAAACGCCTAAATCTTTGTCTATTCCAATGTCTATTGATTGACCTTGCTGGACGCCAGTCACCTCTTAGAATCTGGGCGAAGTATGTGAACGACAATGGAGAGGAAGGTCTAGACTACTTGATATAAAAGAATGATCAGAGTTGAACAAGCCGACGAGCGGATCGGTACGCAGGGTACCGGTCTCATCTCACTCGACATAAATCGAATTGACCCATCCACGCGGGGTATGAAACTGCCGAAATGATTTGTTTCACATCAAGAGTGAAGAATCGTCTATCTCTTCTCTATCCAGTCAGGCATATCCAAGGAGCGTCACTGGTGCTAGATGGGATTCTGGGAATCCCGCTGTGATAGGGTGTGTTTTCTGATGTTCCCAAGTCTCAGTGCCACGAACCGGTATCAGAATTGCATCACCGCTCTTCTGGTTGATGAGGTGGCATTCTTCACATTGTCTTACACTTTGGGATATTGGTTATATTTTTTTACACAACTTTGACAAGGGTAGTATCATCTCGGTGCAACAGAAGATGTCTGGGTTTGGTATGGTTAACCCTGAAAGCAAATGTGATTTTCCAGATTAAGATGTATATTTGCAGGCCCATATTTCCAGGTGGCGGCATCCTTCCACATTTGTGAACTCGTCATAGACATGCTGTGGCCGGCCCAATGAGCCGCTTCCAGTTATACAAAATGCAAGTCGCACCTGTCCCATCTCTCTTCTGTATACGGTTTGGTCCTCCTCAGTCTTACCCCACTTGGCGGAAAACTTGACCCAGAAGATCAACATGATGTTGTGCACATATTCTTGACGGCGCCTTAAAATTGCAACTGGATCTCTAAGTCGAGGCAGATTGATGTAGTCACGAAGGGCAGCAATCAGGAACAGCTCTTCTTGCTGGTCCATGATGAACTGGAACATGGGCTCATTGTCTAAGTTGACAGGGGCAAGGTCTTTCTGTTCATGTTCAATCAATGGAATGGGATGTCGCAAAAAACTCACTCACTGCGCGAACAGTTGATGCAGCTCTCATTGGGGGCGTTTGAAGAAAGGGGAGGCAACAAAATCTCCTCAGAAAATCTGGTTTATATAGAAGAAGAACACAAGGTTTCTCCCAGTGCCAGATCACAAATTGTCCTCTTGGCATAGTGATGAGTTATTGGTCACCTGTGGAGCGGCCGCTGGTTGAGTGTGAATTAGAACAAGGATGCTTGTGCCGAGTGCAACTGCACTTGGTCTGGCTTTTGCATGTGACAGAAACAATTTTCCAGTTCAAGGAGGAGCTTGAGGTCAAGAGCCTGATTGATGGGAGACTGACTGTTCATGTCTCGGAAGAAGGGAGGGAGTTTAGGTTCAATCACTGTAAGCTGCAACTTGAGGGAATGGAGGGAATAGGTGTTATGGACTGCAGTTGCACCCTAATTGATCTGAGGACACCAGTGCTAAAGGTTTGAGTGTGTCTCTGCTTAGATACTTTGTCGACAGTGAGCACTTCCACAACAGCATTCAATATCACCGTCTTTGTCTCCTTGTCCAGGGTTATAATCGATGCTCAGCTCCTCAAGTGCTGGGATGTCCCGAAGGGCCCACAGGGCAACATGATAATTCATGCAGTTGGAACCCTGCGGATTTGCAGTCAGTGGTAGGTGACTTTAGAGGCTATAACCTACAATTCGTCTCTGACTAATCGGTCTGAACTGCAAATTTGCATTGCAAGAATGGCTGCCAGAGAATGTTGAGAAAAAAGGAAGGAGATCAAAGAGCCGAGTACTTCAGAAAGCGTGTAAAATTTCCTGGAAAGCTGTGAGCATGGATCTCAATGGCAGGAACAAGAAATGTATCTGACCACTGTGGGCGGCGTTAATGGCCCAACGCGGATCGTTGCGCCTCACATTAAAATCCAGGTGAAGGCAAAAATGGAACTCTGACTCTGGAAGGAGGTCTGCTGATTCGGAGGAGCTTTGTGAAAATGTGAGCATGGAATGGGTTGTCCCAAGTCGATATGATCTCACATGGTGTCTCTGGATGGGATCAGATCAACAATTGCGACAACTGTGAGATACACACCCAGTGAAAAACCCCAGGAATTCTCCTGAACGTATACTAGAAGTGCTTCGAACGGCCCATCCACAGTCGTCTCTCAGGAAAACCTCTATCGGGACAGATCTCTGATATGCCTCACGGAGTCGGGCGGTGTGTCCAGATTTGAACCTGTCCAATGAGATATGCTTCAAAGTGAACGGAATAGTCCATACCAGCCTCGAGGATATTCCAGGTATTCAAACTTATGTGGCAGGACGAGCCGAAACGAACAGCGGTTGCTTGCATTGACCCATGTGACTGGGTGATTGATATTGAGTTCGAGATCTTGAGATATCCACAATCCGCTAGACATGGGGGAGCAGGAGAAGAGTTGAGAAGTTAAAGGGTCTTTATATGGCTGGATGTGGGTGCCTGTGACATCAGTGACATTGTGATGATCATCGGCATCTGATGTCTGAGAAGATTGACCATCACCGTGAAGATCGACCACAAAGTGACCAAGGTCCGAGTGAGATGTGTAAATACCCGATATGTTTAAACTTGATACCACGACCACCACCCCATTTTGAAGCTCTGCATATGACACTTGCTTATAACTCGTTGGTCGCTCTGTTGGATGGTGGTGGTGTCATCGATCTGGTTGTTGTTTCAGGACTCCAGCGTGACCATCCTATCCACTGACAAGAGTGTACGGTCCTTTTTATTGAATGATTGATAAGGAACAGAGAGTTTATCTTCACCACAAGTTCATTCACCGCATTGGGCTTTTCCGAGGGGCGTTGCAGGGAGATGCAGTTACAGCTGTTTTTGACTTGACGGAGAGTTTTCATAACTCCGGGAGCCAATTTCTTGTGCTGGTACATGTGGATGCTGCACCGGATTTCTATCCATATTAGGTGGCTCATCACTCTACAACATCACCGGATGGCAAAAGAGCACTGTCTCTCTGCAAAAATATAAGATCATTGGTGAATCTGGGTGGTTTTGACTTGTGTTAACTTGAACACTGTGATCTGTAGTCCCCCGAGAATGAGACAAAGGTGCAAGGGATCTGCCTCAATCTGGGTGAATAGAAGATGACTTGGTGAATTACATTACATAGGTGATTTTGATACATTGGGAAAGCGATCAGGAAATAATGTCAAGATTTACATGGCAGGATGGGATTCTAGGAATCCCGCCATGATAGGACACCCCCAAAAAGAGAGAGAAAATTTGAAATGGCACAATGAGATGGGATTCTAGGAATCCCAGAGGGATAGGGCAACCAAGGACATCTTTTCTCCCCTTCACAACTCTCAGTGCCATACTAAGAGTCTCTTTTTCATTAAACACCCCTGCAATCATTAATTCATCTCTGTAGTATAGATATACATATGTGTACTGTAGTTCCCGGCTGTGATGATCCGTCATCACGAAGATCCGCCTCCTTGTCCTTCAGACCAAGGAAAACCGGGGAAAGGACAGACCATAGACCCTCTGGTTTGGAATATTGCTGGAAGCTGTGACGTCGGTTGCATTCAAGATAGGTGCATGACATTCAAGAGCAAAAAGTGAGACCGTCCTATGAGTCACAAAAAGGTCAAATTCAAGGCCAGCTGACTATCCCAACTCTCAGCCACTTTCATTGTAGGAAGTATTGACACTTTTATCAAGTGCATTCTTCCTGATTGACTCTTTCACAATGTTTTAATCTTCTCCTGGAACACTCGGTGTCCAGCTGGATGGGTGTGATGGAACATTGAGATCAAGACGTGGAATTCTTTTGGGTAGAACAGTTACTATGCCACAGTACAATATAGAGCTCATCGAAGGACCAATGTAAAGCATCTGTAAAGGGCTCTAAAACTGGGAACAACTGCATGTCCCACCACAGATTCCGGAGGAAAGCTGCTGAGGGTGATGGTGTGATCATGATCAGCAACCTGAATAAAATATTCGAGAGTCATGAGCTTGACACGAGGCCAGGTTCCCCCACTCCTACGATAGTCAATGTAAAGCAGATTACCGACTGGTTGCCTCGGGCGCGAGGCTCGAATCTGCTGAGACCATTGAGACCTCAAGGCATTATGGACGTGCCAATTGATGTAATCATTGGCATAACGATCCTCGGTCCATAACAGCTGATTGACTAGATGATGTGAGATGAAGTGGGACATATAGTGAGGCAGAAGACCAACTTTTCGCATGCACAGAGACTGCTTGACACTGGTCAAAATGATCTTGCACCCAGTGATTTCTTTGACAAGCACGACTGCAGTAGCGAACATTGTGGCAAATGCTGCATTGCTTGTACTGCTTGTAATCAACCTCTGCAACGCACTATCAAACATCGGTAAACATCCGGTTGGTGTGAAAAATGCTGGCTCACCGGTCCATAGGAACACAACCTGTGCTTGGATTTTTTATATTGCCGATATGCATATGACGCTTCGTGGAACCGTGCTCGAAAGGGCTCAAATACCGGACCAAGCAATGAGAGATTATCACTGGGCAAGCGGTCCCATGCTCGATTGAGAGCACGAAGGACCAATGGCTCAAGCATGAATGTGGTGAACGTGTGGAATATGTCCACAAAAAAGTGGATGACCTGGACTTGGTCCACTGTGCTGGACTGGAGTTGGTATATGGGAACTAATAGATTGAGGAATTTGTTTTCAAGGAGGATCACAGCAACGAGGGGGCCAATTTGCTTTAGCCAATGTTTTGGAACAGCTTCAATGCATCGATGGATTTTGACGCACGCTGGGAGGAAGGTAGAACATGATCCTGTTGTGCCATCACCACTTGGGATAAATTGTTCACCACAGCTTTCATGACCAGTGGACAGTATTTCAGTGAAATTTCCGGGTTGTCCAACATTGTCATGACACAGTTGAAGACAGCATTGGACACCACCACTGATGTTTGGAAATGAAGGTCACGCAGAGCGAGCTCCTCAGTTGACCCAACTGAATAGTCTACCCCATACTGCAAAAGAAGGGTTGACACTTGAATGAGATCTGGTATGACGGTGTCTTGAATTGGTGGATACGGGGATTGGCGGAAGTGAGGATCAAGTTTGATCAAGGCCTGGTCTACCTCCATTGTCTGGAGGGAGATGCTATGCTCATGATTCCAGAGCTGCATAATGAAAGATCCTAGGTGATGAGCCCAGGACCTGTTCTTGGGCATAGCATCATGCAGGACAAGCACAAAATACCGGATGAATTGAAAAGCACAATGCTGGGTCGAGTCCGAGCATGAGATATGTTGTGGTAGGAAATGTGTGAAGATGATATCAATCCATCCATAGATCATATTCCAATTCTCATCCACTGTAGCTGAGATGGCGAGATTTGGCATTTGATATAGCAGGATTGAGATGACAGAAACATCATACACGACCTGTGGCCATTGTGGCATGAGGGCTTCGATGTTGTCATTATTGAGGGTAGGGTCAAGATATGTGGGAGCATGCATGTCCAAAAGATGAATTGTTGCCCGGGGACCTGCTCAGATGGTCAGAGGGAATGAGAGAGTCACAAGAGGAAACTCGCCTGGTCGGTGACCCAGCATGGGAAGAGATTGCAGCTGAAGAAGTATGGATTGGCGACTCTGGGACCTGCGGATGTGTTAAAAGTCATCATGAACATGCAGGCATCAATTCAAGGCGTACATCCTGGGAGGGAATGATGGGACAACTGTGCAAGATTAGGTTGCCCTTGTCTGGTATTTATAGGTTAGATCTAATAAATAGATATGCACAATCCAGCAGAGAAAAACGACCATGAGAATGTCATGGTGCAGGAGGGATTCCGGGAATCCTTGCCTGATGTTGGCCGTATCTTATATCATAGTACATCTTTCTAGCCCTTGTCTGGTATTTATAGGTCAGATCTAATAAATAGATATACACAATCCAGCAGAGAAAAACGACCATGAGAATGTCATGGTGCAGGAGGGATTCCAGGAATCCTTGCCTGATGTTGGCCGTATCTTATATCGTAGTACATCTTTGATTGTTACACATTTGGTCTGTCTGGGAGAGACTAGGCCATATTGATTCATCACCGATGTCGGGTGGAGATTCATAGACTGATCGGGTATGAAGGGATCTCCAGAGACAAGGCTGGGTACCACATAGGACTCTCAGAATCCTTCACAGTGCCAGAGCCTGTCGGGTTCCAATGCAAACCGAGGTGCCCAGAACAAGGGGCACTGTGATGGTACCAGAGGGACTCTGAGAACTGCTGGCTGGCAGTGAACTCTCGGTCTCTGAATTCCGGAGTGGTGTATCTGTGTGAAGATCTGTGTGAAGAAGCGGCCTGTGCCGGATACCTATAAAAGGCTGTTGATGCTTGGGAAAATTCACTTACCCCCCACTGGTATCATATGAAGAATCCCTTTGTGAATCAAGAGTGAGTTCTCCTCATTATTGCCTTTAAACACCTAGACTGAGCAATAGGACACCATTTGCTGCCTGGTTGCTTGCCCAACACGAGATCAACTTTCTGACCACAAGTTTGGTCAATTATTTACACCTTGAACATCCACCCAGTACCGGATTTTGGCCATGGCAAGATTGGGTGTATGATCTAATGCAGGAATACTGGGCGAAGTTTCCTTTAACACCACGAGAAATCACTTCACGTCTGGATCCAGCCTTGATTGACTGCTTCTCGTGCCACATCGAGGATCTCAGGACAGAATTGACCTGTTATAAAGAGATTTTCTACTGGGTAAGCCAGCTTTCATGCTGCTGCATACTACTAACCCAGAAGCCTAGAAGGTCGATGATGTTTTTGAACAGTGCTGCGGAGAAGCCTGGGAACATGACATCTACTTTGAATGGGTCCAGGCCTGCAGAGTGGTGTAGAAATCCCCACACAGGAAGGGAAAAGCTTTGTGTATGAGAATTTGTTACATGTTGAAGATTTGCGCTACCTGGCAATCATATCATTTCCTGATTCCTCAAAGAAGTTCAGTTACTCATTTTATGCACATGGAGAAAACAATTCTGGGTCATTCAGTCAAAAAATCAACTAAGCAGCCACAAACTTGACCACCTGGAAGTACTCAGTGAATGGAATTCTCCGGTGACCTGATTGTGAGTTGCAATTGTCGGTTCAACGTTTGGTGATTCACGGATTTCTAATCCGCATCAAGTTTCCTACAGATGAGGCGGCTTACTCGGAATATCATGATATTTGTCCAGGGATTTGTGGTATCCGGCTCCTGGAATTGATGTGGTAAATGAGGCTTTCCACCATCAAAATACACAGCTTGCATTCCATGATCCTTTGCACAGGAATATAATCCACCATGCTCTTCCACGGCTTTCCTTGTCAACAAGGATTTACGCAGCTCTGTGGGATCATTCAGCCCTGGACGGAGGCTAGACATGCCGTAATAAGTCTTAAGGACCTATTTATTGTACCTAAATAATGGACTGTAGACTGTCTGCTAGCACACTCAAATCTAAATCGGCTCGGCTACTCACCCTCCGCTACACTGTCTCTCGGGAGCTACGCAAGCTAACCCAACTAAGATTTTGCTGTTTTCCTTGCTTTTACTGGAATCTTCAAGTATTTTGAGCAATCAACAACATTTAGTCAAGAACCCAATTTCTGCCAGCGCCAAATGAGCCAGAGCGGTGGCTGCTGGAAATCCTCGGGACCGTCCAAGACTCATGATCGCACTTTGATCGCGCCCAATCTGGGGGATGATGGCAGTGATGGCGGTGTTTGCCAGGTTCCTGGATTTCTGCCGGGGCCTTGCCCTCGACCACGAGTGGCGCTGGTAAGGAACAATGATCATAAATATTAATTTCCTCATTTCATCACCACACAGTACCTTTGCCCCGGTGAACTGATGGTAAGATAATAATTGGATCTCCGCCACCGAGCACTCGGCACTGTCAGCTTGTATGCATTTGGATATTCTGCACCCTCAATCCAAGGCGGCGCTGACGGGATGTCGAGATGTGCTCCTTCGACATGTCGATGACATCACTGATAGATAGATAAAGTATACTGAAAGCCTTGAAAATATGTTACAGTAAAATGGCAAACCAAGGACCTTCATGATCAGACGACGTGCGGAGTTGTCAGATTTGGATCTGATCCGCTTGTCGGCCTGCTGTTTTGATTGATAAACCAAAAAATTCTTCCTTCGTATGCCCTGCTTTACACTGTGGTTTTCTAGCCTGAAATGATTGCAATACTTCAGGATGAAATGGATCTTGCACGCTGAAATCACAGGTCCCACTCTGGAACAAATAAATGTTATGTATTGGTTCTGTACCTTCGCTCGTGGAACATGCTGAATCACATTCAGTGGGCCAGTCTAAATAACATACTGTATCAAAGATTTCTACACTTCCTCAGGCTTGATACGAATGTTGATCTGGGAACCCACACAGTCCAAGGGGTCAGGTATGACTAGTACAGCTGGTTCTCCTCCTCCTCCTCCTCCTCCTCCTCCTCCCTGCGCATGGCAATGAGTCCCTCTGGCTCTTCTTCCTCCTCCTCTTCATGATGAGTATATTCAGGTCTTTGTTCCTCCTGCTGTGGTATGGTTCCGGTGTTGTTATCACTCTCATTTATGGGAATGTGACCATGAGGTATAACTTGAATAGGTGGAATAATTGCTCTATGTCCCAGAGAAAAAGGTGGTTGCGGTCCAAAAGCTGGATTTATCATGATACGGGGAGAAGGTCCAGGTGCAGAGACACTGGAGCTGCGTCGAATCTCATATAGCTTCCGGTCTTGAGCAGTGTCCCAGGCGCGGTCAGAAGCAGCAGCTGGAACCCATTTAAAGCTGTTGAATTTTACTCGGACACGTTGGCGGACCAGAGCTGCATGTTGTTTTGTCAAACGCCGCATGATTGTGGTCCAGAGTGCATAATAATGCATATAGGGATAGTTTTGGGTTTCACTAGTGAGCCTAGGCACTGCTCCTTGAGGTGGGAAAAGATGATCAAAGGTGAGATCCCACACTTTCTTTGTGGCATCGATCCGAACCTGTACCATGTCAAAAAGTTTTGAAAGATCCCAGCTTGTGAAAACCTCATTCCGGACCTGAGAACGTTCCGCAACAGTCAACAACAAGTGGCAGGGACTGTTTCGTCCCTTCTTGTTGGGAGTGACTCGGAGAAGATCATTGCCGAATCGCCCAAAGGCTCTCGCGACATCTGCATCAACATCGCCAGAAAATCCATGGATGTCCCTAAAGTCCTGGTCATCTTCATCATGATCTCCCTGAATCATATCTGGGCCATGGCGCACTCCAATCGGAAGGTAGACGACACCCGCTTCTCGAAAGCCAAAGTCAATGTACTCCTCTGGGTGATCCTCGAAGAAGTCTTCAGCAGGCTGATTCTGATGGCGAGTTCTGAGTCCCCGGGTCCGGTAGCTTCCATGGGCGTGGAAGGCAGTAGGTAGATCAAACCTTCCCAATAATTCCTGTAGCGAATGAACACTGAATATCTTTGCTAGCTGTTGGCCATCGATGGGAATGTGTCGACATGGACGAGGACAAGCATTCACATTGTATGTCCAAGTGCCGTTCATGATATACAGGCCATCTGAGTGTCGAAGCAGCATGTTACCGTGCAAGGCCTCATGTTCTTCCAGTGGTCTACCAGCCAAATCCAAAGTGTAACTTATGCTACCTTTTGTTGGCTCACGATGGATGATGTAATTGTGCATATACACCAAGCATGCCAGCATCAGGAGAGTTTCAGGAAAGCAGCGATCAGGGGGCGGCGATGTATGGAAACGAGTGAGAACAAGGTGGATGCTTCGTTCTCGAAGGAAACGAAAATCCCTGCCAGGAATGAGGTCAGCATAAGGACACCTATTGAAAAGAGTTGTACCAGTAGTCTCTGGCTGGCTGTGCAATGAAGCAGCGCTCGATTACATCACTGGGGAGGAATGGCCACTCTGCAATGTCATCAACCTCCAGGCTAACCCGAAACTCCACTCTGACAGAGCAAGGGGTTTTGTTTTCCCCCTGCGTGTAATACATGCCATAGATTTTTTCCATAGCTTCTATGACCTTGACTCTAGAGTCAGCATCAAGAAGTTGATAAGGTCGAATGCGTTCGTAGAGGCCCCGGTGAAGCTGGTATGTGACTTGACTGTCTGTGGTGTAGACATTCATATATTTGACGTTGTCCTTATATCCTGCCCGGCCTGTAGTACTGCGGAATCCGGATATGTCCAAAAGCTGAGCATTATGGTCGATGAGAAATTTTCCTCCAGTTTGCACTGCTCGCAGCTCGGCATTGGTGGCATTGGGCAAGATAAAACGCATCAAACGACGATGTGCATTGGTTTTCAAGAACACGGTGTGACCTGGCATGCCTATTTCAAATGCCAGGTCAATGAGCCAGTCTTCCTTCTTGATCAATGTCATATCCAACACCGAGAGGAAGTCCTCTCTGGCGCGAACTGCATCAAAGTAATGGTGCGCAGAATGCCAGGTAGCCCCCTTGTATCCACGGAATTCATGCAGAAAGAATGCTCCTTTGAATGAAGCTATATGACGGCAACGGCGGATAATGGAGGACCCAAGAGCGGGGAGGAGATCAGGGGGAACGTCCTGGGTGGTGAATCGAAGTGTCCCGTTCCGGTCTCGAAGCTTTTTGAAAAGCGACTGCCAGTCTACCCAATGCGGATCACCGTCCAGATCCTCTCGTACTTCCAGGACCGCAGGACGTAAAACCTGCTCATAGAAGAGTTGGAGCAGGTCAGCTGTGACTTCTGGGTGGCGTTGGTGTGGGTTGTACAACGCTGGGAGCAGAATTCGAATTATGGAACGTGTACCCATTTTGCCTATTGGAATGTTTGGAAGACGATGAGGCGCAATCCAACAGGAAGGTCGGTCCTGGAGCAGTGTCAGAGAAGGTTGAATAATCATTATGAAGAACTTACAGGCAGATCAACCAGCACTTTGAAATGAAGGTCTGTGCGAAGGACATCCTTAGAGTTGGAGATTGGCCAGACCTCCATAGTCTTGGTAAAAGGAAGGTCCCTACTGATTCCCAACATTGAATCATAGTCACGAGTGGCTTTCATGTTTGCATGTTGTTGATCAGGGGTGAACAGAACTGCATTCTGAGTGACGTTGATAGAGACTCTCTGAGTGTACTTGATATCCTCGTAGCAGTCATACAGCACCCCCGACTCATAACGAGTGAGCAGACGACCCTCCAGAGCGAGATGCATGAGCGGAACCCATGCTTCCTTACCGAGGAAAAAGTGACCGTACTTGACAAACGATTGGAGACTCAGCTGTTGGTGTGGGAGAGTCTCATTGGGCCAATCACCGGGACGAGGAGCCATGGGAGATGAGAGACATTAAGCAGACTAGCTGGCTGGCTTATATAGCTCGGTGTTTGTACACACTGATCAACCCATTTTTGGAAGTTACAGCCAATAAATTTCTTCATTCTGACAAACTATGATCCTTGGTTAGAGATATGACTTTGTTAAAGTTTACTATTGTTTATCATCACATTCATTTATTGAGTCTTCGAGTCTCAAATCAAATGGAATAGAGACAAGAGGAAGTACACTAAAGATAGTGTATCAAGTTTATCAAACATATAATTTAGAATGTGCATTTATCGGATATACAATGTGGACTGGCATTTGCTGCAATGGGTGCTCGGAACCTGAAAAGATACTGTGACTATATTTCACATGATCTGTGACGTACTTTAAGATGCTGTCCTAGAACGTGTAAACACAGCTATAAGGACAAGGGAACCGACTGATGGTCTTGGTTAACATGTTATTTAACTCTGAAAATACAATATGGACTGGCATTTGCTGCAATGGGTGCTTGGAACCTGAAAAGATACTGTGACTATATTTCACATGATCTGTGACTTACTTCAAGATGCTGTCCTAGAACGTGTAAGCACAGCTATAAGGACAAGAGAACCGACTGATAGTCTTGGTTAACATGTTATTTAACTCTGAAAATACAATATGGACTGGCATTTGCTGCAATGGGTGCTCGGAACCTGAAAAGATACTGTGACCATATTTCACATGATCTGTGACTTACTTTAAGATGCTGTCCTAGAACGTGTAAGCATAGCTATAAGGGCAAGAGAACCGACTGATAGTCTTGGTTAACATGTTATTTAACTCTGAAAATACAATATGGACTGGCATTTGCTGCAATGGGTGCTCGGAACCTGGAAAGATACTGTGACCATATTTCACATGATCTGTGACTTACTTCAAGAGGCTGCCCTAGAACGTGTAAGCACAGCTATAACAGCAAGAGAACTGACTGCTAGTGTCAGTTGAGATGTTCTTTAACTCGCAAAATGCAATGTGGACTAACATCGCTGAGATGGGCTCTAGCAACAATGAATTTTGTCATTCTGACAAACTATAATCCTTGGGTCGAGATACTATTAGTAAAGTTTACTTGTCTTCATCACATTTATTTATTCAGTCTCGGAGTATTCAAATCAAATGGAATAGAGACAAGACCAGGTACACTAACAATAATTTATCAAGTCTCAAACATAGAATTAGAGCGATAAATATGCTCTCAGGTTTTACCGCGACCACGACCCCTGAACTTGGAGCCTCGACTAACAGGGACATTGGGGCCCTGAGTCCGCTCTGGATCCTCAACCCTGAGGTCTGGAAGCTGACTGGGAAGTGTCAGTTGACTGGTAGTAGGGCGTCCCCCCACGAGCGAGCGTGTGTTAGGGCGCTTTGCAAGCGGCTGTTCTTCTTCCGCGTTTTCAGAACTGCGCTTTCTGGGGTTCTGGTTCTCCGGCATCGAATTTTCCACAGCTGGATGCTCAGGGTTGAACTCGTTCAGCTCATCTGCTAGGCGAGCAGCGTCCTCTTGCTGTTCTTGAGTTCCAATAGGGCTCGACAGAGGTTCTATACAAGAGGAAGTAAGCATCCAGGATTCACGTAACATGTTCACATACCATCTGATGGCGGTGTACCGGGTTCATATGTCCCATACACTCCTGGATTATTGTCGAAGGTGTCATCCTCTTCTTCTCCTACTCAAGTGATGAGCAATGTGACAAATAGAGTAATGGAGTGCATACCAAACAAGGGCTGCTCTGACTGCTCCGATAAGATCCGAGATTCTGGTAATAATCAGAATGGGTAAGGAAAGCGAAGAAGGAACACAAACCTCCATAGCCAAACAGATCAAATGGATCTTCCGAGTCACTTACGTATTGTGGGAACTCTCCAACTTCGTCGTCAGTCTCCATCTCATCCTTGTCAACAACCCACTTCGAGGCATGATGGTGAAGAAAATTATGCAGCCTTTTGAAGGTCCAGTGTTGAGGATGCTCATCGGCTTCGGGACCATGAGCGCTCTGAGCGCATCGAACTTCTGCTTCAAGGCTGATGAGAGCACGATGATCTATGGCCCATCGGGGATCGATGTTGTCACCAAGGAAATAATTGCTGGTGGTGTAGCTCCAGGTCACACCGCCATGGCGTCTTGAGTTGTGAATATAATTCATTCCATAGTAACGAAGACCGGTGATGTTCGACTTGAAGGGGCTGAACTCTACACCATCTGGAACAGGATCGAAGGAGTCATTCAAGGCGGTAAGGAGCTTGCCAAGAACGGGAGCAGGAGCTTGAGTAATGGGTTGAGTTGGAATGAGCCCAGATGTTGGACTGGGTGTAGGTGTATGACCGGTGGGGGTGGGCCGAATCGTTTGAAGAAAGCGATTATCAGCTCCAGGAGTCGCAAATACTGGTAGAGTGACAACTGGAGGTTTGGGTGGAGTTTGTACGATGGTAAGAGGAGGATCGCCGCTGGAAGTGTTTTCTGGGTCATCAGGTGATGGGGTTGGAAGACCAACAGAGGGATTTGCTGATGCCTGAACCATGGGTGGTGACTTGGCTGTTGCTGATTTCGCTGGTGTTTTAGTCTTGGACCTAGATTTCGAAGCTAGAGTTGGTTCACTGGGGTCAAGCTGTTCGCCTGTAGCTAGGGATCCGTCAAGTGGATAGCTTCACATAAAAGAGGTCAAGTACCTGGACGCTTTGACGACTTTTTTTTGCGCTTGGGGGCCGGTGGCGTAGTGACCCCATCTACATCAAAGCCTCAGTCAAGATGGTGAAGCAACAATGTGCGACTTACCAGATGCCTCGGCCTGTTGCGCATCGTCACTTTGCTTCTTTCCTCCGCTCTTAGTGTTTTTGCCTGTCATAAATCGATTAAGAGTTTGAATCTGGCTGGCTATAGATTACGTACCCTGTTTTCTCGAAGTAGCTTTAGCGCTAGCCTTCGTTCCACTCTTGTTTGACTGTTTCTCTCCCTCCTCATTGTCTGGTTTCCTTTTGCGCTTCCCTGTCAAATACCACTGAATGTCGAATTTCATCTAACTGCGAGTCACGTACCCTGAGCTTTTGGTTTCGCTTTAGCAGTTTTCTCTTCCTCCTCCGGTGGTATTTCTTCATCAAGGTCGTAGTTGTCATCCTCAGTCTGGTTGAAAAGCCGGTCTGGACTTGATAAGTGGAATTCCGATCAATAACAGGTCACTCACCGGTTTGGGGACCAACAAACATATCATGCATGGCTGTCTTGGCAAAAGAGATATTGTTGAGGAAAACATCAGGAATTTTTAGTGCGATAATGCGATATACCCGGACGAGTTTGACCTGGTTTTGGCGGTGAATTCGGCCAATGATTTGTCGCTCTTCCAAACTCGACCATAGAGAATCCTGGGTGAGAAGTCAGCCTTGATCCTCCAAAAGACGTTGGAAGCTACGCACCAGAATTACGAGGACACATGCAATCTGAAGGTTAAGTCCCACACTGCCGACATTGGAGATGAGAAGAATACGAGGGCCTTTGGGGTCATTGAACTGTGCTATAACTGCATTGCGCGCTTTTTCCGGCATAGATCCCTCGAGCTCAAGTATTGGTTCAGTAATCCCATTGCACCGCATCGCAGTTATGATCTTGTCATACGAGCTGGGCCAAGCGGAATAGATGACAATCTTGTCGGGAGCGGTTTCAGAAGTCGGGACACTCGTATCGTGAAGGATCGCGGGTGGTACAGGGTTCGATTCAGCGGAGGTTCGGTCTGGTGGCGACTGTTCAAGCGATGGATCAATAGGCGCGTATTCGGGCTCGGAGAAGACATGATTCTCGGTGTCATAGACCAGGGCATGACGATTGTCCTTGTCGAGATGGTGACGGAGGATTTGTGCAAGGACATCGAGCTTTTTCGAAGGATGCTCATCCCATTGTTCTTTGGTTTTCGGGTGAAACCAGAGTGCAGGGTCGTCACATCCCGGGTGACACATAGCTTGACGAAAGTGATTGTAGAAATTCTAGAAATTGATGAATTAGAACAGGATGTCAAAGGGAGATGGGATTCCAGGAATCCCACCGTGGTGGGGCAGCCTAAACCCTCCGAAATAGAAAAGAATCTATGGGAATCAAAAGAAATAGCCCAGGACGTGATGGGATTCCAGGAATCCCGCCGTGGTAGGTCAATCCAGATGAATGAGGCAGGAAAATGATATGCATGCAAGAAAAGCGCGACTCCGAGAGAAAGAAGAGGTGTTTGCTCACCTTTCCGAGTCCCAGTGCCATGGTAACCGTGCCTTGTTCGATAGTCGCGGCCGCCACATTTTCAAGGTTCGTGATCTCCCACTTGTAGAGCTCAACAAAGTAATTGGTTTCGATCCTGGGAGGAAGGTGAAGAATCGGGGCCTTTAGGTAATCGACAGAGTTGGATGTGCGTCGGATGACTATGTCCTTGAAATTGTCCCGCATATCCTCGAATTCCCTCGCAACAGCTTTGAGAACCTCAGTTTGGAGAATGGGCCCTGTCTGGCCTCGCAGAACCTGTTCGGTGATTTGGTTGTCCTTGGCGGCAGCTCTGTCTTTCTTGACTGCCGTACGAATGTCACGTTCAAGTGCTCTCTTTCTGGCAATAGCATCGTTGGTGGAATATGGCTCTAGACCAAGCGCACAGGCAATGTTCATCAGATCCTGGCATATATGGTTAGCAAGGTGAAATCAATGGCAGAAATTTAAACTCACAGCGACCTTGGTCATGAGCGGGGTAGCTGTCATGGCCATAGTCACCGAAGATCTTTCACGTGTCGCACGAATCGCTGTTGTGAGATTGTTGTTCGTGCGAGCATAATGAGCCTCATCAAAGGCGTTGATTAGAAAGTTCCTTCCAAATATAGTCTCTGGGAGCATCGAACCATTCAGGTACTGCAGAGGTTTCTCCGGACTGTCGAAAACAGCCCTAACAAAGGTTGCCAAATCGCTTTTCATGGTCTACAGTACTGAGGTGAGTTTGGTTGATGGGAAAAGTCATGAACACTGACCGGCTGAGTCGAGACAATGAGTCTTCGGCCTTCCCTGCTTGGGGTAGAAAATTTCTCCAGGATGCGCATGAAGGTTTTTCGCTTGAAGAAGGTTTGGATATAGGGGCAGTAGTCGATCTGATCGGGCTCTACAAAGCGCTTAAACTCGACCTGGAACTGGTCTCGCAGGGAGGTTGGTACGCAAACATGATTGTCAAGCTTTGGGATATTTCCTGATTTTCTGTCCAGCAGTGGGTACTTCTTGTCAGCTAAGAATGGAGAATCAGAGTGTGATTAGGTAATATAAATGAGGAGAACATACCAAAGTCACCAGGAAATTTTCCCCATTTATCATAGAACTCCCGAAAATAAATCATTACACAGATGAAACCTAGGAGCTGGAGGGTCTTGCCCAAGCCGACCTCATCCATGAGGAGGACAGGCTTGCCTTCGAATGCCAGGGAGACCATCTTGTATATACCGATGATTTGATGCCAGTGGGGCGTCAAGGGGATCAAGCCATCTTTCTCTTTCACTACATCCCAAGCCGCGGTCCCAGGCATGGCAGCACCCTTGGGATGGATGAGACTGTTGAAAAGGGGGATTTTTTTCTGGGGCAGGCCTAGGCGCGTGTACATTTCGTCGGTGCTGCTGTCGGCCCACTGCTCACAGCCCTCCGTCCACTGGACAGGATCAAATTCGACGTCACTATAAGTCATTTCGCTCTCTGCCTCGTCACCAGTCGAGGCGATGACTTTGAATAGACGTTTTCAGAGAGTTTCGATGGTTTCTTCCTGCGCAAACTTTGTAAAAGCGTCGCGGATGGCTTTAGGAAGTTCTGCGAACGTGTGGATAAATGTGGGAAAAATATTAGATTGGATAAAAACATACTGTCAGCCTCTGCAAGTGTCCCATGATCTGTCCCTGACGACTTGAACATTGCCTGTATTCTCTCCTCCAACTCGGCGGCCTCTTTGCGCCGAACTGGACAGACAGTGTACTCTCTGAGAAGCGGGAGTAGATCACCCGCTTCCTTGACATAGTCTCGGACCTCCTGCAGCGATGGAGTTTTGGCAGAGAGTTCTAAGGGAGAGATCAGTATGAGAGTTTGAAGGAAACTAACAACACTCACTAATCCATTTTGCCTCGGCTCTCGCACGCCTTTCTTTCAAGGCCTTCTCGGACCGTGAATAGGTTTTCATGTGCCTGTGCCAGGCTAAAGTCGTTGCCGATTTAATGAATTCGCGATAGTCATCACCGAGGGCAGACATAGGGTCGTCGGGATTGCTAAGAGCGGCGGTCCCAAAGAAATAAACACCAAGGGCGGTGTATGCATCGCTGACCTGGCACTGCTCCATCGTCGGAAATTTGGTCTAAGGATAGTTTTGGCATAAGTATCGCGCAGAATGTTGAATATGGAAATGTCAACGTACGCGAGCATCGGTATAGTACTTTGTTGGAAAATGGCCTGCCTTACGAAGAACACTGTTGAACTTGTCATTGAAATGCGCCTTTTTCAAAGTTTCTGTAAGCCAGGTGGACCAGGTGGTGCGACCAAGGCGGTGGGTGTCTTTGATGGTGGATCGAGAGAAGGAGAGTCGCTCGTCACTGTCCAGTTCCATATAGGCTTTGAAGTAGGACATGGCCGCCTGGACACTTTCAGCGGGGTATTTTTCAGTTGGGATGAATCCTGTGTGGATGATAGGAATAGTGCAGCCGATGTGCTCGGCGAAGGTGGAGATCGCCCAGATGTTCAGCTTATCGGGATCGCTGAAAGTCAGAAATGTGGTTGCGAGAGTTGCTGAAGGCATTGTGCGTCACAGAGCACCAAGAAAGGGACGGGGAAAATATTCACTAAAATGGGGGGGGTTTTATAGGCCGCCCCGACTCCTTGGCAAGCGATGATTTGTTTCAGAGTAATAATATCTGCATGGGGCAATCAGTGCTCACAATCCCGATTTGGACATGGTTTAGGGTTAAGGAGACCGACAGCAGAACCCTGTAGCGGATCTATGATCGAAATTTTTCATGATTCAGAGGAGAAGAGTTCTGAGACATTCAGTGACCGTGAAAAGGGATGGAGTCCCGGAACACCAGATCAAACCAGGATATGGGACACAAATTGGGACTCTTGGAATCCCTGCGGGGCAGAAACAGCTTGAAAACCGATGATGATGCAGATCAATGCTCAAGATGAGATACAAATGGGATTCTGAGAATCCTCACAGAGTGGGTACAGGAAAAGAGCCATTATGACCATATAGTACTGGATTGGATCGATCATATAACTCAAGAGCACTGGCAGCTTGGTCGGGACCAATGTCTCAGTGACAGGTCAGGGGTTCTGAGACATGGTCCGAGACGCCCGACCTCAGTAAGCTCAAGACAGCCCAAGGATTCCCGGAATCCCGTCGAGGGGCCTTCGAGTTTTCCTGTCAATCATGGATCGGATCGGAGTTTGATACTTTCATGGAAAAGGGCTAGCCACGCCCCTCAGCACAGCGATGGGATTCCTAGAATCCAGTCGAGGCCCACACTCCTGTCATGGAAATGATCTTGTTCACCGGTTAAACGAGCTATTTTACCAATCAAGTAATTCTATGACACCATTCACATAGATTTTCGGTGTCTATAATATTTATCTTATGCCTATATTCTTGAATTTATTTCCTTGTTGGTGCTACATTTATGGAGATGTTATCTGTCTGGTAGGTAGCCGGCGTCTGTCCACTCATAAAATTCAAGTCAGACCTCTATTTGCTGATGTAAAGCAGTCAAGATCAAGGTGGTCCATTGAATAGACATAAATGTTCTAGGGGTTGCGTAGCTTTGTACTCTTCAACCTACAGACAGAAGATGAATGAACAGCGAAGAACGAAGGACCTACGAGCGGATTGAAACCGTGGAAGCAATCAGTCGACCTAACCGCATCTAGTTGACATCAACCGGCCGCAAATTCACATATCTAATCGCAGCCTATCAATCTAATCTAAAATAAGTCGCACACAATGCTGGTTTGGGCAGGGCGGAGTGCCCAAGCGGGGAAGAGCGTGGAATTCGATTATTAATGCGGTGCAAGCTGGTGATCTATCATGGTCTGAGATTCAAACTCAGCTATAGTATGGTCAAATAATCTATCGCATAGCAAACTCTAAGTATAGGTCTATGATCTATCATTCTGTAATTATTGCCTCTGCGGATCTGGGGTTCCATTGAAGGTATGTCAGATATTTTCATTTTCCCACTTCAGTTAACCTGTCTCGCGCTCATCTTGCATTCACCGTTCAATCTAATTGTTGACGTTATCGGCAAGACCATTGAGATGGATTTTGCCCTGACATCCTCTTCTATTCTTTTCCATTGACGTCCTTGGCGTTCAAGACCTTTTGAATCTCCTTGCCTTCCACATGGTGCATTTGGCATGCTGCGTGTAAGCTCCATATTATCTCTTGCTCGTCTGCAGCTCTGATGGTGCTCTAGATAACGTCCATTTCACCCCATTTTTGGACATGTCGTTGTTGAAGAGTTTCAACAAGACCTTTTGCCGGCGACTCTAGAGTCTCTCTCGCTGGTCATTGGGGAAGCGTTGACGATGAGAAGACAGAATCAAAGAGACAGGGCATGCATGAGAAGAGAGAAGAACTGGGAAGAAAGACAGAATGGACTTGCAGCACTGAGATGCCAGAAGGTTTTTGGCTTCAATGAAGACTCCCTATCCTCTTGATTCTGTCAATCTTACAACCTTCATTTCCACAAGAGCATCCGTTTTCTTACCAACACGCCGAGTCCAACTGCACGATCGCCTTTGTTGCCTTCTTGACCTCAATCGTGTTTCTGAAACGAAACTTGACTGGACATGTCCTCGTTCTACCGCAAACCTCATCATTCATGGGTCAAGCTTGCACTGTAAGCTTTTGTTATTCATCATATTTGTGTATCTAATTCTTCTACAGGGCGGTACTGTCATCAATGATCTCCTTGTCTGCGCCCCAGGAAAGGTCTGCTCAAAGATAACAAATGCATCACGTCCTGTGCTCCTGGAACCAAACACATTAATGGTAAATACATTGCTTGTAATTCAAGTCCTCATTCAGTTTGTTCCTCAGAGAAACCATGCAGCAAAATGACTGGTCAGCAAGGGGCAATGGATAAAGCCAAGGTCAACAAGGTTATGAAGAATCACTTCACAGGTCCATCCTTCACCCTCGTGGCCTTGCCTCTCTCAGCTCACTTTGACCATTAAACAGGACCATACTCCCTCCTTCATTGCATCGGAAAGCTGATCGCACAGCCTTGGATTTATTTCTTGAGCAGAACGTACACTAAACTGATTTCTGGTAGACAGATCTGGGAAACGGCAAAGGTCAGCTAAGGTCTCTTGATTGATAGCCGAGTCTGGGATTTGCACCCAAAGCGAAATCCCTCACTCGAAGAATGGTCACATTTCTATTAAAATACCATCCAGCAACTTGACTTGTATGCACTTCTGGGCGCGATATCAACCATGGAAGCTGAGATGCCAGTTAAACACCCGTAGCCTCAATGGTCCCAAATTTGGTAGGATTCCGCATTTCCGGTGATTGTTCCGAATTGAATGGTTCACTCTTTTGCTCAAACCACCTTTGACAGTCTCGCGTATCGCGCAAAATCATCTGTGCACCTTTTGAATCAACTCAGTCGCGAACCTTACCATGGGCCACCATCCTCCAATTTCACAAATGCCTGGCAGTTGAAAAGCCACCCAGACGATGCATTTGGGGCCAATCCAGGCCCAGATTCTCAATCGGAGCCTCGAATGTGCGTCTCTCTCTCTATACTTTGTGAGAGATGAATCTCATGGTTCGGAAACACTTGTTCTACCTTTGCATCAAGCCCTCGACCGTGAATCCCATATATGTTCGTTATTAGGCTTTCGTGAAGTTCATGAAGTTTTGGGCCTGCTCTTACAAATGAGATACTGCCAGCATCCAGTTGTGAGCTGGAATTTATTGTCCATCTATTGTCCAGCAGATTCGGCTGTTCTTGCACTATATGGTAGCGATATTGGTATATATGTTCTGGCTTCAAGAGCAATGGGGCCATGCAGGGTCATTTGGACTGTTTAGTTCGCGACTGTCAAACGGCGGGAAGGATATTCCCACCACGTGATCCAGCGCGTCACGAATTGAAGGTCAAAGTAAGTATAACGCAATACTGTGGCGTTCAATGATCTCTCAGATTCAATATAACATCGGTGAATTCTCCAAGTCTCACGCTGCTAACTCCCTCTCAACAGGCACAAGTTGGGTTGGAGCCATGGCAAACATGGAGTGTAACATTGGGCCTTGTCATGAGTTGTCACGTCCGCAAAGCTCTATTCAGTTATCTGCATCAGGCTGCAGCGCATTTCCTTGAAAGAAAGTAGATATATGTGCCAGCGGTGCCCTGATTATTGCTTGTTTGCTTGTAAATGACTACAGTTAGACAAAGATTGGTATTTTTCCATGCAGAGTACAATAGTTCAAGCAATGTGAGAAATATGGCACGTAGATTGATCTAGGTAGCACAGAGGAGTCAACGATAATGCAGTTATTTCTTGGAGCCCAGGACTACATCCGTATTGTCAATCAATGATGCTCTCGCCCACTCAGTGGGATTTGATAAGGTCTGACGAAATTTGATGTAAAAGGCCTGCAGAGTGAATCAGAGAATGTTCAACCAAAGCAAAAACGGTAGAGATAGGAGGTTGAAATGGCTGAAAATCTCACCTTTCCTGCATCATATCGCTGCGGATCATCATCTCTGCCTGAACCACATTCAAGCTCAGTGGCTTTTCGTGCATTTGTCGACTCTCCGCTTGCCTTCTGGAGTGATCCGTGAAGTGCGTCCGTCGCTGATGCTGCTGTAAAATCTGCTCGTGGATGAGCTTTTGCTGCAGCATCGGACTGGGGAGATCAGGTTGGATATGCCACTGACGGATAAAAGCACAAGGCACCTTTACCAAATACTTTGTGTCGGGGTACATTTTATTGTTGTCCATGGAGGAGGAAATGGACAGAATGACCCCTTATATAAATCTGAAATCAGATCACATGTTACATTGCGTAAGATAAATGTGATCGATTTATTTGCAGTTCTCAATTCGGCATGATTGATTGACCGCAGTCTTGGAAATGTCACCAAAGACCAGAGCAGGACCTGGTTGCAGGAGGAGGATTATCTGAGTTCCTGTGATGTGAGTACAAGTGAACCTGAATTTTAAGAATCCCATCACTACACTGACACAGAATGGATGTCGATGTCATATGGACTGCTGACTAGCAATTCGAATCACTGGTCGTCTGAAGTTATATTGCAGCTACATATTCAGAGAAGAGAGACATCATGTAGAAAGAATAAGACACAAGGGCAAAGATGTATTGCTCAGTCATATTACATAGCAGGATCGACATGATGTGCAGAATGGTAGGTCACAATGGAGTGAGCCAGAAAGGTGGCCATGGGATGAATTTCAGAGCCCCTCTGCAAAGCCTGTTTACCAAACAGCTCCAATGAGACAGCTCTGAGCTACATCAATTGTGAGCTTCATCGGTGGCTTTACTCGGAACCCCCACCTTGATCTCCATGTCTTCCTCCTGGTTCAGTATACCTCGGAGACAGGGAAGGATCCTCTTTGACAGGATATTATTGAACCACTTCTGCCAGACAGTTTCCCCCACATGTAGAACTTGGCTGGAAGTTGAGAGAGGATCATACCAAAAGGTTCTGACATAGATCCGAATTGCAAGGAGATCATAAGCTGATATTTTATGTGAAGTTGTAAAGGATGGATCAAAAGGAGGAATGACTCCCCCAGAGATCTCCAAGAATGTGGGATGAGTCCAAAATGGAAACTTCCGATTTGGATGAGAAGCAATGAGAAAGATGTCAGCCATGCAGAGTGCAGCCATGATTGGGGAGATTTATCCTGAACAGCTGGGGTATTTATAGTGCATTCGGTAAAATAATAGAGAAATCACATGCTTGATGCTGCAAGTGGATTCCGAGAGTCCCATTGGTGCTGCTGATCATCAGATCCCCCATGCTCGAGATGGGTTGCATCAAGACGGGGTTCCCAGAGTCCTGTTGCGGTCAGTGTGCCAGGATAGTCATCCCAACCATGATGTAACCATCTCCCTCTGAATCCCGGTAGCGTGTCAGGCTCCAAAGAGCTCATGTCATGATGGGGTTCTCAGAATCCCTTCAGTGTAGTGCTTTCTCAGGTTACTCCAAGACGCCTCACAAGATTTCATCATTGTAAAAAAACCCATAGTTCATCATACCCTGTGAAAAAAAAAAAGAGGGAAAGTATATAAAGAAACCCAGGGCAACCTTTGGCCCCATGGCTTTCCCGCACATTGTTCTCCTCCAGTTGTCCAACCCTACCAATTCTCAGACATTCTGGGATGCAGTGACCTTTAACGGCATTGTTGGTACTATGATCCCACCATGGCGTCTCACGGATAGCATTTCAAATGACTCACTGGGCCCGATTTTGGAATATTCTCGTACTTTCTGGACCAAGCCGCCACAGGAGCAACGAGAGTTTGCCGAAATGAATAATGATCCCTGGTGTGAAGGAAGGCATTATTGGAAGGCCTGGGTGGACCGCTTGTTGCTTGAAAAGATCCTCCCAGCAGTAAAGTTCATCCTTGCAAGTCATTTGAGCAAAGTTCAGAAGGCAAGTTATTTGCAGTTCAGATGTTTGATGCAACTTACAAGATGTAGATGAGACTGATGTCGTTCACTCTTTTCGATCATGATGGTTTTGTCAGATTGGATACCAGTCAAATGCCGCCCGCAGTAGAATCCATCATACTCTCCATCATATTCTACTATGAGCACGAAATTCTGGGTACACATCTGTTGGACAAGTGAGGGAAGTTGGGTGAGGTTCTGTAGTGCAGAAGACATTGATATGATGTTAGAAAAATATATTGACCCAACAAATACCAAGCTCAGTGGGTGTACAGGCTGCTCTTCAGCATCATTCACAAGTCCCCAATCCCTTCTTTCAACTTTGATTCATAATCCATACATCACAGACACACAACCAAAAGGGAAACAGAGGAACCTCAGATGCACCACTGTTGCCATCAACAGCTTATTTAGATTTAATGCCCAGACGCTAGTTTCAGGATAAAGTCCAGCGAATGGAGTGAATTTTTGTATCAGCAGTAGATGTTCACTAGAGCATATGTCTTGGATGAACTGTAGGAAGCTCAGTGATGAGTTAATACTTTGTTCGTTATTCAAAGGATACTTGTATCAAAGGGAGTGATGAGACAGGTGTGGCGCACCACTAGGAGATGAGATTACCCATGTAAAACACCCATAAATGGCTTATTGACCGTGGACCAGATGAATGCAATAAATGGCCTAGACGGAAATTTCCATGTCTGTGTGAAGCGGGCCATGTGAATCTCCACATTGGGCTCTTTGATGGGCATGCTCATCCCAACAAACAAACCCAGAGGTGAGACTCATGATTTGAGAGGCCAACTCTTAAGGTTAGGGTCCCTTAGGGTTAGGTCGATAACCGTCTTTTTGAACCCTGGTAACACCAATAACCCTAACGCCCCGGTCCACAAGTCTTAACCTCTGGATCCAGATGAATGGTGATCCTTGATGATGATTTTATCTCTCATTTTATTTCTTACCGCCCGTATAATCTTGCTACATAGGCCGAGGATGCCTTTCGCTTTCTAAAATGATGCCAAGGTTACACGTCTGTTTCGGCATCATGTGGGTTATTGAGACCAGACCAAATAGAGTGAGCCGAGCTGATATCAGATCTAAACAAATAGGATGAAACTATTTGGGAACCCTGCGCCCAGGGGTTTTCGGACAATACGTGTAACGGGACAGCGCCACGTTAAGATCACAATATGATAAGATATGATTAGCGATAACTATAAAAGGGTTCTCGCGTATGGTATGCTTCTTTTCCTTACATAACTATTTACTATCACAATCACGCTACATAAACTAGCAATAGAACTCGGTCTGGTTTATTGCGTCTGAGTGAAGTAATCGTTACAATACGGGAGTCATCGATTTTTATTTCGGAACCGCAAGATCGGCGCTTCCCGATAGCCAGGGTATCAGCTGACAAGGACAGGGCCAAGGACTGACAAAGAGAGACCGGAGTTATCTTAAATTACCGATTTTCAATGTTCGCGATGGTCAGCACAAGACAGGCCGAGCAAGGCTGAAGAGACCGAGGAACAACCTGGTTCCGGAATTTGTTGTCCTGTCACTTTTGTGGTGAGACAGGGGAGAATGACTGACCAGGTGAGAAATTTAGAAGATGGGCGATGCACTCATGAACTTAATGATGATGCCAGCAGGGCGCCATGACTGGGACCACTTTCTTGGTTCATTTTTTGAGCATTGAGCTAAGAGAATACTCATGACGGAGATACGGAGATATGCGGAGATACGCTAGAACTACGCATCTACTCCCTTTGATCTCTGAACATCAGCCAGACGAGCTCGAATATGACGCCACAATTAGCAGATGAGATACAGATAAGATTCACCGCCGAATTCATGAGTCAGCGCCTGAGGGTCATTTGGGTTCTCAAACAGAATTCGGCCACTACTGCATGAGAACCCGGGTATCCGAATAAATGAGGCAGATCCATGGGACTGTTTCGGCATCATGTGGGTCATTGCGATCAGACCAAACAAAGCCGGCCGAGCTGATATCAAATCTGAATCACTGAGGCTTCACAAGTCATTTTTGATATTCTAAATTGTCTACACCGAATGGCTGTCCGAACCAAAGCCAAAGCCAAAGTCTCTGGTGCCCCTATTCCCCGGCATTTTCACTCCTGTCCTCACCTCTGTCAACGGGGCGTGAAAGGAAAGCCTTTTCTATGTCGTGATGGGACGGCCAGATTCCTGTGGCATGGAAATGGCATCAAAAGGCATGTGAAGAAGACAGCCCATCCAGACTGTTCACCTTCCTGTCCTGGATTCGAGTTTTCCAAGTCAGCCGCATATGCTTGTACACCAACCACCAAGCGGCAGATCTCTGAAGCTCAGGAACCATTTTGCATTCCACGTACCCTCCTACAATCTCTTTATCGGAAAGACCAGTCACCACTCAAATCTACCAGGCTGTTGGTTATCTACATGACGGAGCCTGCTCGCAATTCAACACCCGAGAATGTGACAAAGTCCAAGAGTCTGGACTTTTCACGTGTTCCCCATAATGGCAAGCACCTGATGTCAATTTCATATGGCTGGCTTAAAGCCGCCTTTCCAGAACAAATTTGGATTGTGGACGATGCAGAGGAGAGTCACATCCTATTCAACAACTGGGTACAGTGGATATATAGCTTGGGAAGACCTTAACTTACCTTTCTCAGCTCCAGGTCCCAGTCCGACTACAGCAACATGGCTGCGAGGTGTTACTGTGGTCGCAGGATGAATTCCTCACCAATGACAGAGTCAAGAAGGCCCATCTCATCCTTGGAGGCATCGACCATACCATGGACTCTCAGTGAGTCTCTGTCTGTTCCATTTTGCTCACTGAATTAATCGAACTACAGGGCATATGACCATAAACAATACGACAAACTGGTAGCACGGACCTTGGAATTGGAGGCAGAACAACCCTACATTACCTGGCCAGGGTCACGGATGAGCCGTATCACAGGCGACAAATTACATTTCATTGTGGATATCCTGGATTATGTTGCGGTGCAGCGTCAGGAACGAAGGCCTGTAACAACAGCGCTCGACCTGCCGAGTTCACCCAGTCAGAGCTGGATCGAATCATGGAACTCAGGCTCTCTCTATCCAAATGTGGTGTTGAAGCGAGGGTTTTCAGATTGCGGGAACTGCGTGGTGTTACCTAGCAATCGAAAAAAAAAGCTTCCCAAGTGGGATCAGGTGAGACCAATGCGCCAGTATTGGTTTTCCCAGGAACTGGTGTCAAATCTCCTTGAATTGGGGGAATACAGAGTCTTTTGTCTTGATGGAACACCGAGGGGTGTTGTGCACACCAAGCCAAAGGGTGAGCAGATGGAATGTATGGTGGATGGGGCCATAATACCTTTGGACCTATTGAAGATGGACAACAAGTGAGTCTGCCAAATAGTTTTGAACAGCACTGATGATCAATAGACTGCCTCTGGCCACCGAAAATGCTCTATTCGACCCTAAAAAGGGCGAGATGGAGTTATTTGACTGGACCAAGCAGGTTCTGGACTGTCTAATCTACAGGGAGGAAGGGTTCTACAAATGCAGGTCAAGCCTTCGTGACTTCTGCCGAATTGACATCGGAATCATCAACAAGGACAAAATCCACAGCTATTTCATCAATGAAATTGAAAGGGATAGAAGTACGTGTTTTTTCAGCAACACATATACAATGCCGCAGATTGCCGATAGGATGTGGCAAGATATGAGCGAGATCTTCCTATATCACGGTCTGAACAATCATCGGATGGAAATGGAACTTGATGAGCACTTCAACGGTAATGCACCACTAGAGATAGATCTTTCCCAGTAATTACTGTACTCGGTATTTGTGTTGATTGGCTGTCTTAAATTGTTTATGATATCAGGGCCAATGCGGTCACCGACCATGAGAAATTTTTGAGTGAGCCCTATGTCTTTGCCATGACTCGAAGCTGTCTCTGTACATCTCAAGCTCTGCTTGTACCCTGACACAACACAGCCAATACAGCTGGTGCATCAGGGTATGGTTATTCTCTTTGGGCAATAGATAAAAAGGTAATGGTGATTTGATTCCAAGCGCTCAGCTTGACGACCATCTATACTTATCCCTCATTTGTGACGAACATTTTTCCACCTCAAGATAAGTGCAATTTGTGATCATCATGAAGGCTTCACATTAGTTCACCCTTTTGCATACTCAGCAGCAGATTCTCCTAGACTGTGGTAGCTGATAAAGTGTGGCTGATATACTTTTTCATGTGCTCTAGTGGCTCGGTTGGTTTATTGTCTGTTGTACTGTATATGCCGCCAATCCCTTGAGGGTTGAGGGTTCGACTCTTTTGAAGGCCGCAGTTTTATTTGCACATGGTGCAAAGCATTCCTAAAATTTTTATTCGCATCTGGCAGAGGTACTTTGGTCATATTTCAGGGGTCCTGGGCCACTCGGCATTCTCACACTTATAGTGGGCGGAAGGAATGAGTATTCTTGCCCGCGAAGGAAGCAGACCGAGTACGGTGTACCGGACCGTTGGCGATTCGGCCATGATGGTATCGGAGGTCAAGTCCGATGGGCGCTTAATGGGCGCCTGGGGATTCAAGCAGCTCTTGCGCAGATTTCTATCTGACAATACCTGGATCATTCCCGCCCATACGAACGACGGGTAAAAACGGGGGGTGACTCACCCGTCAACGGGCTTGACTGCTTCTCTCACAGAATGGGTATGGTACCCATCAGGCCATACTGTGCAACCATGGGTTATGGCAACGGCTTGCATCTCTGGCTCAGGAAAATCAAATCAGTGAAGACGGACCGGTCTAACAATGTACTTATGCACAATAATCCGCGATGAGATGGATTTCAGCTACCAGGATATGGAGATAAAAATTCATCCTTTGAAAAACTGATTTTGAACATATCTATTATTCTTTACCTAGACGTGAACTGCTCGGACGCCACCCGCCGACTTCCCCTCCATGCTTCGTACATCTTGTGGTTATTCTGAGCGAGATGTAGGAATGTCTCACTCAACCTTTCCAAAAATGTATCGGCATCATGTTGCAAGGGATAAACTGAACTGAAAAGACAAGTACTTCTGTCCCTCTCAATTTCATTGATGAAGAAGTGGAAGACATTGTCCAGGTTCTGCATGATTCCTACGTCAATTCGGCAGAAGTCACGAAGGGTTGACCGGATACCTAGGACTTCTTCCTCTTTTGCTATCAAATCACCTAGGATCGAGGATCCCCAGGCAATGACTTGCTCTTTACCTCCCTTGAATCCCGGGTGATATACTTTAGGAACCCAAGGAATTCTAACAATCATCATTAGCGCTAGAATAGATATGTCAAAGATGAAATACAATCACTGGGGTAGTTTGCTCTGGAAAACCCATAGGGGTACTACTACCGTCTCCGCAACTCGACAGTCCATGTCCTCCCCGCTCGGCTTTGTGTGTATAATGTCGCACACCGTCCCGCTTATGCAAAGGATCCTCAGTTCGCCATCATCAATGAGGCTGGGCCTATCCTCTTGCGCATACCACAAGTCGCGGGCCCCCTTTATAGCACCCCAGGGAGGCATTTTTGTCTGTCTCTCTTTAGGCCTGATGACACAGTTACCACAGTCTGAACGTCCACGTTTGAGAACCATGTTAGGAACAATGGTCTTGTTCTCCCATTCAGTCCACCGAGAATCCGTTGCAGGGGGAGAATGAAGGCCGACCGTCTTGGGCCTTGGTTCCTGCCGCATATTTGCAATAGGCTCCAAGATTTCTCTGGTGAACTTCAGTTTATCACCGGTGTGGATGCTTGCCTTTGAGCCTGGCCATGTAATGTAGGGCCGGTGGCCCTCGAGTTCTTCTGTCCGGGAAATGATAGCATCATATTCATGCTCGGTGTATGCCCTGTAGTACATATATTCTCAAAGTGGATGCTGGATGAACATAACAGAGTACCCTCTGTCCAATGTGTGATCGATACCGCCTAAGATGAGACGGGCTTTATATGCGTCTTTGTTGGTCAAGAAATCCTGTATTGACCACAGCAATACGTTGCATCCATGGGATTTCAACCGAGCTGGGACTTGAAGCTGGGGAAAATAAGAAGAAGTGAGGATCACAATGAAACCGCATACCCAATTATTGAATATAATGCAATTCAGCCCAGGCTCTTCCATCATCCAAATCTGGTTGGGAAAGGCATTCTGAAGCCATGTAAAATGTATTGATATTGGGTGAACGCCATTGTCATCGATCTGATCAAAGTCAAGACTCAGAATGGCATCCTCGACATTCATATCCCGGCCAGGTTCAGCCATGTACACCACGGTAATCATGTTCGAACGGTCGTTCAGGAGACACATACCTGAGGCGCCATTTTGACTTTGTAGATACCAGCTAGCCTCGCTAGCCAGGCAAATTATATTCCCTGATGTGTATACATATAATTCAGATCTTGCGACAAATTCAACTCCATCACAGAATCATATCACATTCCTCTACCAATTGTTATCGATGTGTTGCTGGTTGTCATTCAACTCTCCATACAAGACATGGCGGCTGGCAGCACGGGGCATATTTTCTACCACCTGTGAAAATGATACTAGTGGCACTGGGAAATATATAGACCGAGAGTGCAGGTGGACTTGTAGCCGCAAATATGGATTGATGTCGGCAAGGAGATTGTCGAGAGGGCCCCAGAATGATACTGCTGTGGGATTTCCCCAAACCTCCAAGGTTAAAACACGCAGCCTCTCTGGAAAAGGCACTTTCCACAGTCCAGAAAAGACACGGCAACCAGAACCAATGTCAAGCTGCAGCTCCTCAAGAGCGGTGAATCTGTCCAGTCCGATGCCGAAGTTCATAACTGCGGGCACATTTTAACCAATGGGCAAAGACATGTTCTCAGACTCACATTGTGAAATTCCTCCTCTCAATCTGCATACACTAGAAGCACAATAAGATATGTGTCTGATGATCTTTGGTGTCGTCTCCTGAAGCGAGCTATATGGCGGCAACTCGAGGTCCAGCACTAGTGTCTTGAGATTGTCCATGACTCCCTGCTTGTGTATCTGTGAAAGGACAGCACCAGCGGTCAGCGCATCACAGCGAAGACGCAGCGTGGACAGTCCGGTGTGATATCGTTTAACATCAGGCATGGCTACATGCTCAGACAGCACGCCTTTGTATTCTCGTGGTGGCACAGGATTGGCTATCAGAGTGAGACACACAAGACAGGGAAAAGCTGTCAAAAGTGTCGCCCAGGATGACTGCTGGTCTTCCTTGACACAGAGAGCACTGAGAACGTAGACTGTCCTCAGCTCAATGGAAGGTCTCCACATTCTCATCTCATCTTCTAGCTCAACCTAAGAAAAAAAATAAGATCTATGATCCTTGGGATAGAAACTGGCATATATACCCCAACCAATATCACAGCTTCCAGATGTGGGATCAACGACAACTTTATCATCATTTCTTGGGTCAGATCAATGTGTTTGAAGACCACACAATGGACAAGAGGCCAGATGTAGTCAATTGCATTGGATAGCAGTGTTGAATGGGTGAATTCATCCCAGTAGATGGTATGAAGCTTCAGCTTCATCGTCGCAGAGCGTAAAACATGACAGGTGTCCGCTAGGGAACTGACATCATCGTCAACCAAAAGAAGGTCCCCAATATTCTGGAGGACTTCAAATGGAGTATTTTCAATAGCCGAAGTCATGGTCGGTCTCGAGAGGAAGTGGGTTCACGTGCTGTCACAAATGTTACGAGTGCAGTTTTGGACAAATGCCAGTGACTAGATATGTTTGGCTTGCTTTGTGGAACAATTCGGATCTCACTCAGCTTCCTTCCCTCTCACGATCGTCACTTTGCCTTCGCTTCCATCTGAAATCAGTGACATACAAATCGATAAGCCTGTAAGAAATCTTCTGGTCCAATCCTAGCTATCATTAATCTTCATTTCAAGCTGTGACGATGGCTCCCACTTTTTCAACTCTGGCGACGGCACTTCTTGCAACGAACGAACCCCCTTCAGAAGCTGAAGAAGCAGTGATTCGTGCAGTCGTCAAAGACACTGAGATCCAAATCAATCAGGCGTACGATGAGATGCTTTCGTTGGAGATGTTTTCGCAGGCCGCTCGTCAAAAGCATAGCGAGTTGGTAGAATTCAAGGAAGCACACATGCGGATCATGTCTTCTGTCCGTCGCTTGTCTCCAGATGTTCTCCTGGAGATCATGAATGGAGCCATGGAAGCTGACAGTGGGCCATCTGTTGTTACTCTAAAGGTGGCAAAAGGACCATGGCTTTACGGTTCCGTTTGTCGTTTCTGGAGGATGACTTCCATATCCTCCTCACTATTATGGTGCAACATCTCCATTCCAGCAATTTACAGCACTCAAAGATCACTGCGTCGTAATCACATTCCAGATATTCCCAGTTTTCGGCTTCGTCCTTCAGCATCAGAGGCCATTCTTCAAACCATCCTTGACAGATCGAAGCAGAGTCCACTTACCATAGAGTTTGGCAGCTCATGGGACTATCCAATTACCCCTGATCCGGAATTACTTCAGATGCTGATCGTACATTCTGCACGATGGAGAGATGTCACTCTCCGCCTCAACAAATCACAGGCCCACCAAATTTCAACTTCATTGCCCCAAGCTCTTGTTCCTCAATTGGAAAGGGCAAACCTTCGGCCATATCACTCCAGATCTGGCATGATGGTCTCTTCTTTGCAAATTGCACCCTTGTTGCATAGCTTGAGCGCCACAGAGCGTTTGCCTGAAGGTCTTCTCCCATACAGCCAAATCACATATCTTCATCTCTATCATTCGATCGGACTGGATGACATTCTTTCCATTTTGCGGCTCACTCTCAACATTGAGACTTGCTACATAACCACATCCTCATTTTCAGATGCTCTGAATCCTTCACCTGGCAGAATCATACGACTGGCCAGGTTGAAGCATTTGATCGTGATGTATGGTCAGATAGACCTTTGCAGCTATTTGGAGGCCCCAGCCCTTGTGGAGATAGACGGAATCTCTTCCTTGCGGTCGTTACGGTCACTGGTCTCTTTCCTCCAAGTCAATCCCTGTCGGTTGAAGGGGTTGGTTTTCACAGGTGGAAAATTCACAGCCAGTGCACTATCAGAGATCTCAGCATCCGCACCTATGTTGACCAGTTTGACCATCAGATCATCGCACGCTCGGCGTATTCAGGACACTCGCCTCATTCAGCTTCTTGGCCAGACCGACAATGTCACCTTCTTCCCGAAACTCCAGCATCTAACCATCCAGATAGAATTCTCGATAACACGAGAGCAGGCGCAAAGTGTGATCAATATCATCCGCTCAATGATCACATCTTTAAAGCATCTAACGCTTGATATTGCGTTGGACTCATCAGAAGCCAAGGTGGATTTCAAAGACACCCTTGAGCCGCTTCTCTTGGGAATCGACAGCCGGCTGTTCATATCTGAACGTGTTATTCCGGCAGATGACTATCCTTGGGGAAGACATGGTACTAAATGGGAGCAGTACGATTCACTGTCTGAAAGTGACTGATCAGAACAAGTGTTGACGATTGGGAAATGGGAAGGTTCTTCATCTCATCCTTTAGGTTATTCTTTCCAACAATACCTCTTATAAGCTGGTTTCCTTTCACTCTTGAAACATATTCCATCTTGCGAGTCATTAGTCTGGTGACCGACCCTCTATGGGAAGCCTCGATGGAGGGTCCGGTGTCACGGCAACTGCCGGTTGGCTTTGGCGTAATGATGGTGAGTCATTTCTCGCGCACAGGCCACACAGTTATGCGGCCTGTAGTTCAGGGTGATTTGAGGATAAATCTGTGAGAATTAAGCGAATACAATATTGGGGAATTATCCGTGAGCTTCTCGTCACTTTAGAGTACCCTGAACCCGCTGGCTGAGCTCTATGTACAAGCTGAAATGTTGTCGTGTCACAGATTTCATGTCATCACCAAATTCCCATGCGCCAGCCAATGAGTCGGAGCCGATTGACTGAGTTCCTCCTACAAGCTTTCGAAGATAAAAAGGACGATATAGAGTCCTTCAATGATCCAAGTAACTATTTTGGTCAAATACAAGTCAAAGCAGCCAGTTGAGTCACAATTCACAAATTGCTGTCTGGAGCTAGACAGCTCGACTACCTGCCTATCTTGTTTCAATAGAAAGACCACAACCTTTACCATCCCCAGGAGTAGGTGGCCAGTTACATACATGAACATGAGCCAAGTTTTTGCTGAAAGTAGGATGAGTTGGTTATTAGTGGAATTGCGAGGGCGGGATGGGGGAGCCGGGAGTAGGCAACGCAGGATCTGGAGTGCCCAGGCTCTGAAGTTTGAGAAATCTTTCATGATTATCCGGGGAACACCCCTGTGACCTTTGTTACCTGATTTACATAATTGTTTATCTCTTCTCCAGTGACCCCATGAACCACGGATATGAACCCCAGTTTACTGCACGATGGCCAGATGTAGATGATCTTGGAAATACCCTGCGAACTGCACCGAAACACCACAACATTTCATCATCTCATGAAGCTATCCTTGCCACAAAGCTGATTCATTTCCGCACTTTGATGCGTCAAACAATATTTCTCCAGGCACCCCTCCAGCACATTTTGGTCTATATTGTGCAAAGCTACATATTTGGAGCTCGAGTCAGTGTTGTGTCATCTGGCAACTGCCTTCCCTGCTCACCTGGTCCCAGTGTCTCTCTAGCTTTGATAAAAATGGCAGGAACTGGCTGCTACTCGAAAGCCGAGTTGGGCAACACTGTCCTGCCAGCTTCAAGTCCATGGCTAAATGGTGGGACCTTGAGAATCTTCCAGATGGTAAGAACAGGAATGAACTTTTAGTAGAGAGAGTCTAATTGTTCAAAGTGTGGCCACAGGACTACGAAAGCACCCTGGAGAACCAATCCCGCGGGATCTGGGAGGGTCCCAAAGCGGTCAAATTTCCTTTACACCAAAGTGATTTTGCAGACCTGAGGGTTGCCATAAAAGAATGTTTCTGTTTGGATAGCTGTTCCCCGGCCGAGGCCATCAGCAGAGCAGATCGTATCTTGTTCTTAACAGGTGATTCTCATCACTCTTGCTGCTCTGTTTTGGGATTCATCAACACTGTCCAGGTGCAGGGATTTCAGTGGCCAGTGGACTGTCCGCATTCAGAGATGAAAAGGGCAAACACACCAGCCAGGACCTTCTTGATCGCAATATTGTGAACAACAACAAAGAGACGCAAATGGAGTCCCTGAAGATGCTGTATTTGATGGCAATGACAGCAGCTAAGGCTGAGCCGTCTGACTTCCATAAGATGATGCTCTCGATCAAGCGCCAAGGACGTCTCTGCCGGGTATACACTCAGAATATTGATGGACTGGAGAGGAAGGTGGGTCTGGATGACCAATGTTGTATTCAGTTGCACGGCAGTCTTCAGCGACTACGTTGTCACCAGGGTCATGTCCTTCCACTCTCTGAACTCTTGGCTGATCTATCACCGGATAAGATGCCTCAGTGTCTGCAGTGTTCCGTGCCAGACCAACATCGTAACAATCCACGGCCAGCACGAAATCGCCATCCCATATATCTGGACTATGATATTATTATGTATGGCGATCACCATCCTGACCAAGCTGATATTGGTGCAATGCTCAGTGCTGATTTGTGCAGGGCAGACCTTCTGGTTGTTGTCGGTACTAGCCTCACAACTGAGACAGCAAAGAAGGTTCCAAAAAAACATCGGAGAACCATCTTAATTGACCTCAATCCGAGACACCCCAGAGTCAAGGACTTCAAAATGGTTATGGCCCAAGATTGCCAGGTCATTGCACAGGAGCTACTCGAATCCTTCAACACTACCCAGGGGCTCGCCACAGTTACCACTGCCAATGAGGCAGAGTTGAATGTTATCTCCACTCCATCTGCAACCAGAGGCAATACCCCACCAGTCAATCCAGATGCTGGTCATTCTCAGCATTCGGAGGACTATCAACCCATAGATCAAGGGATGCTGATCAGAGATCCTGCCGTGAACCATGATATATCGGCAAGCACCAGTCCAAGTGACCAAGAGATGGAATATATAATTTCTCTCCAACCGCGTTCATGCACTGATTGGATCTCGGAATTTGACGAAAGATGCAAGGATGCGGAGTTTGAGATGGGTAGCCTCGTTGCTTGGATCAACAGCGGCTATGAAGGTTATCACATTCCAGATCTGACCCATTTGGCACATCACATCCATCGTCACAAAGTGAGTGTATCCAGATCTTGCTTTATTTTGATGAGGTCTCAACCTTTCAGTCCTTGGATTTCTTTCAGCAATTTACTGCTGGAATGCAGGGCTTGCAGGATAGAATGATCATTGAAGAGGAACAGAGTGGCTGGTCGAGGGCTATTCAAACAGTCCAAAGATTCAACAAATCTTTGAATGAGGCTGTGGCATTTGGACGTGGCATGCCAGCTCCGCTTCAGGTTGTTGATGGTGCTGAGGAACACGTTACTCCACCTTCGGCTTCTGACAGAGCTGCAAATTTAATTTTGGCCATAAGGACAGCATACGAAGAGGTCACCACTGGTCAAATGCACCTATCCGAAGGTGTTGGGCACTGCATACATGATGTATCATCTCGGAGAGATGCCGACGTCTCAATGGAGATGGCAAAGGCTCTATGTTCGGTATTCTTGCAATCGTTGTCTATATCTTTTGGTGGTTACTCATCCGGTATTTAGGACCAGAACCTAGTGGAATTCAAGCGAGAATTGGGTGACCTCGGAACTGCCATCATCTGTGGCCATCTGGCTCCTGCACAACCAATCTTAGAGCCTCTCTTAGCGCTGATCATGTGGATTACAGATGTGATGCGAGAATTGGAGGCGGCTGCAGAATTATGGCTCGCAAAGATCCCAGACGGGTCCTTTCCATCTCAAACAGCTCCAACAGAAGGAATTATGGCACTCGTGTTCTATGGATGGGTAAGAGGCTTGCACCAAGTTATCATAATATCAACTCATTACTCATTGACAGGGAATGGAGCAGGTCAGAACACAACTTGAGCTCCTCAAGCAGGCAGAAGCTGCCAATACGAATCCATGGCTGGCGCCAGTGCTATCCATGGCAACGGGTCAACTATCCAAGGTGAATGAGATAAAGTAGGCTGATTGCAAGAATCGGAAACTCGTCTGACTGTTGTTCAGCAGTGCAATAGAGGAAGCTATTACAGAACGTAAAACACGGTCAGTTTGAAATTATTATTGATGGCAATGAAGTCTGATGAAACATCCCTCAAGGAACCCACATCAATCTGACCGAGTCTCCTTGGATGGAGAGGAGGTCCATCGCAACACTCCCCCAAAGCTTGATCATGAGCATTCCACCTATCATCATAGTGCCATTGCTGTAACAGAGTATCCAGAAATCGCCAAAACATCCAAAGAAACAAGGTGAGATTGGTCTGAGCACTGCAGTGTTGATCTTAGCGCTATCTACCAGATCAGCTCCTAAGTTGTTCCACGACCATGCAGAGATGCAACGTTCACCGCTGAAAATGAAGCGTTCACCACTGAAAATGGAGCATCTGCCATTGAAAGGTCTATCTGGTACCCCCCATCGTGTTTCAATCTCCACTCCGGCAACAGCAAATCCAAAGAACACAAAGAGTGTCGCTAACTTGGATGATTTGACTCCATCCGTGGGACACCTATCGCTGATTCTTCCGACGCCCGAATTCAAAAATAGAATGTTGCCTCAAAAGAAAATTAGAACCCAGGTTTATGATCTAAATTCCCGGACAAGGCTTGGGTATAACACCCCCGTGATTCAGAGTGGCCATATTGATCTCTCTCCAGCTTCTCTGATACGAAGGATGAGGCTGTGCAGGCCAAAAGGTCAGCAAGAAATTCCATCCAAACAGACGCAAGGTAAGAGGTTTATGATAATGCAAAGATAACTGTTGTTTAGGCAGGGTTATTCTGCTAGCACATGGAAGCGTGGACGTTTCAGCTCTTCAATGAAGGATCCAAGAGGGAACAGCAATCTGTCATCCCCTGGTGGGGTAACGCAACCACAGCTACTGGTTTCATCTTCGAGCCGTCTGATAGAGCCGAGCCAGTCTGCATCGAATGAGATAATTGAATGGGGAAGGATATTCAGCGGAAGTAAATACTAGATACAGGCCCTAGTGATTTTTTTCACATATCGCTGCTTGCTATCTAGAACATAAATTACAAGCTTGTGTCTTTTCGGTTGTATTTTCTTCGCTCATGTGGTTGGTCACCACAAGTGTCTTCAATAAGCTTACACATGAATATTCCGGCTTTTGTGAAATCTCTACAATGGATACAATGGACATACATTCTACAGAAATATCCATGACCTAACACCCCTGAAGAACACATGTTCATTGTAGGAAGTCAGAAAAGGTCAGAATATCTGTTTTCAAGCTTGGTTCGAACACTGGAGACACCCGTGGAGACCATATGGGGCAAAAGGATACAATATAGATACCACTAGCTTAAATTGGATGCTCTAAATAGCAATCCTGGACTTTCTGTAGCATGTCTAGACCTGTTTCGGATAGTGGGAGGTGGTAAACTGGTAGATCCTTGTCCTACCTGGGGTCAGAGAAGACACCAAACACGTGACATTGCCTGATCTGCCAGTTTGCCACCTCCCACTGTCCGAAACAGGTCTGGACATGCTGCAGAAAGTCCAGGATTGCTATTTAGAGCATCTAGTTTAAGCTAGTGGTATCTATATTGTATCCTTTTGCCCCATATGGTCTCCACGGGTGTCTCCAGTGTTTGAACCAAGCTTGAAAACAGATATTCTGGCCTTTTCTGACTTCCTACAATGAACATGTGTGCTTCAGGGGTGTTAGGTCATATATACAGGCTGTATCACCCCAGGGTGGACAAAGATCTGCCATATTGACTCTTGAGTATGGTCACGTGCCTTTTCGATGATTCACGCTCTCGAGGTTCAAAAAGGGCCTGTACATGCTGCAGAGAGTCTAGGATTATTATTCAACCCATTCGTTGCAAGCCCATGTCCTTTATATTATATCTTAGTCCCTTGAGCAGTCTGCATGAGTGTCTCCAGTGTTTGAACCCAGCTTGAACCTAGGTATTTCGGATTTTCCCAGCCTCTCACAATGACCATGTGTTCTGCACAGATATTGGGGCACATATGACATTGCTAGGACCCAGGTAGGACAAGAATCTGCCATATTGGATGCTGTCACATGTTTAAACCTCTCCCCTACCAGGTCTCAATGTCTAATGCAGCGCTGGACATAGCGCAGAAGGTCCAGGATTGCTATTTGAACTGTCTATTGCAGGATAGTGGCATTTATATTGCATCTCCTTACCTCGAAAGGTCTACATGAGTGTCTCCAGCATTTGCACCAAGCTTAGATGTGAATTTTCTGGCTTTTTTTTCAGTTCCTACAATGAACATACATTCCACAGATATATTATTACACATATGCAGACTACCTCTACCTCAGGAGGACGAGAATCTGCCATATAGGATACCATCACATGTTTGAACTTCTACTACCTGTCAATGTCCAAAATAGGGCTTGACATGCTGCCGAATGTTTAGGATTGCTGTTTGTAGCATCCATTGCAAGCTAGTGGCATTTATATTGCATTTATATGCCTTGTTTCGTCTACCTGAGTGTCTCCACCGTTCTAACCAAGCTTAAATATGCATATTCTAGCCTTTTCTAAGTCCAGCACATATGAGGTCCTGTCAACTTTGAGCGGTTGTTGTTGATGCTGTTCATGCCTGAAAGTCAAGAGGCAACCACCCAGTTCTTATTATCCTATCTATCAGATTTTCGGACTTGGGGAGTATTTAGGATAGAGTTTCTGGATAGATGTTCTTGGAACTGAATTCAAGATGCCCATGCAAGGAATCAACTTGTTTCACTCATCCGGAGCAGAAGGCTCTGCAAGATGGCACAGTTGTTGCAACACCTGATACAGTACAAAGGTAGAATTGCAGCTATATAGTGGCCCAGAGACACAGATTCAGATATTATCCTCACCATTGTTCTAGCTGTTCTAGCATCAGCAGGTACAGATCAATTGTTCTGGAGGAAGGCTGTCTGCAATGGGACTATTTGATAGCTTTGGCAACAGTCCTGTTACCAGGCTCAAATTACCTTGATTTGCCAAAAGCTGTTTGATCTCTGGAAATTATTTGCGAATACTAGATCTTGAGGTTTGTCTTTCTATTGCCTATAAGAACATGCTAGAAAATAAAGGGTGTCTGCCAAAGCATTCCAAAGTCCATCAGCTATAACCTGGCTCGGAAATAGCCCCGACCATATCCTACACTCTGTATCCCTCACAATCCCTTTCAGAACAAAGGCATTGTTTTGTCCTGGGGCGGCCATAACATCAACTTCAACAACGCACAAATCTCGTAACGAGGAGCGCCTGACAAGAGATTCATCAGATCTGATACAGGTTGCGAGTCTGTCTTTCACCCAGGAAAACAGCTCTTCGCGTCCAGTTACGTGGAACTCGCTGTTGACCCGGATTTCACTATGGTTGGTCAATCACTTATCCATCCATATTTCGACATAGACGTACTGAGGTTTCGATATATCGAGTGATTCAATGTATGTGTCATATCCATCCAGGGCCCGGGTGAAAGCTTCGCGCGGTTGACTGTCAACACATATTACAGCCAAGTTCAAGAGGCAGTGACCGATTGCAAGATCGTGAAATTCGGTGATTCCATCATGATGTCTGCTGGGCCAGACTGGATAAGTTTTTTGAACGTCACATAGGGTTTCACTAAATATATCATGAGTGTCACATACAACAAATGGGCTGTTGGAATCACCCGAGTAATGTTCCAAAGATATCCATCACAAGGTCCGGTGTTTCTTCGAAAAGAATATTGCCGCCAGCGATGTCAGTCACTTTCACCGCAGCACCTTTAACAGCCATTCTGCATGGTATCTGGATCTAGACTTGGAGTGAGAAATGACGAGGATGACATCTATGATAACCCAGCCATACCCATTCATGTGCTATCAAAGTCCCGGACTTTGACTGCACGGTAATGACGGAATTAAAGAGACAATGTCTTCGAACATCCTCAGCCTGCCACATTGGATGGTAGCGCTTATTGTATATAGTTTCCTCAATTTCCAGGTGGTCGAATAATTTCCGGGCTTCTTTATCGTTCCAAGCTCTGGAGCTATCAGTCAAAATCATGACAAGGGGCTGGCGTTGGAGATGTAGGAATGCGTCCATGTGCTTGATCACCAATGGATCATGCCATTCCTGGACATCCCTTTCGCTGGCCTCAACCATATGTTCCTGTGGTATCTTTTGTCCCTTTCGTGAGGTCCGATGCACGGGACAAGAGCTGGAGCATTTCTTGTGTCGTGATTTCCTGATATGATGTTTTTCCAGCGACTTTTTGCGCCAGAGTAATGTTTTCCCCCAAACGGCGGTGGTTGTACACGGGTGACAGGTGTGGGCGCACTTGTAGAATTGGGGTGTCATAGGCGAAAGCAAGAGATAAGCTTGACAGTCACCGGATAACATTACTGTGTGATCTCGCACTGCCTCGATCATGATACCGGCAGTGCGGCCCGCGGGCCACAGTCCTCGACTCCGGCCATTGAGGAAGAAACGGATGATGAACTTGACTGATCCTTGACTTCCTTATTTACATTCCATCTCGACTGAGTCTTGTACTGTCGTTGTCACCTTCGGTCGGCGCCTCCAGTGTGACCCAGGGGGGGAGTCAGCAAATGTACGCAAGACACCGGCAAATGCCACCCGGGTGAACGCAATCAGAAAGTATCTGTTTTTGACTTTGGAGTAAGTGATCTTAAATGTGATGAATTACTGCATAATGTATGTGCTTGAGTCTACTTGGACCCACAAAAGCTCTCCTGGATATACTTAGATATTTCTACATACACGGAGAAATGACATCAGTTTGTCTTGACGACTGCAGATGATCGCCGAGATGCAGGGGGACGAAAATTATAGAGTGCCTGACTTTCGAGGTTTTGAGAACCCTCCTCCTCGTAAACTCAGAGTCGGGGACATAAGGACACGTACATGGGATTAGCGTCAATTTCCAATTACACTCATCAAGACGAGTGGAAGCCGAAATGTCTACTTCCTGAATAGGGCATTATCTCAGATCTATCACTTTTGATCGCCATGTTCTGAATAGCTGTTGTACTCCATCAGAGTGAACGATTCCCTAGAAGATGAACGATCATTTTTCTAAAATCAATATATCCTCTCTTGCTCCTGGAAACCATCGGATATTACATTCTGAAGAGTCATTCGTATATGCCCTAAAGATCTAAAAGATAAGAGGATGGGAAGAGGTGAACTCAAGATAGCCGGGCATCAAATTCAGTCATATTTTCCTCCATTCCTAAATTCGACCTTTCTTCCTCATCCTGTCGCATCAAGAAAATTGAGATAGAAGAATTCTGTCATATAAGAACAGGTCCATGTGTATATTGTATGAGGGGAGTTGCCCCCTTCACGATGTGAGTCGAAAAGAACTCTGTGTGACAAGACACGCCTCTGTGACAATATGTCACAAAACGGAAGAAAAGCTTGCGCTCGAGTGATGAGCTGTCCTTTCACTGAAAATACATGGAAATATGTCTTTCCATGTCTTGAATAATGTCCTCAATTATTTCTACAACTCTGGTGCCATGCGTTATTGTGTAAACAATGAGAGAAGAAAATATTCCTCATTGTGATCACTGGCTAATCCAGCTCAATATGTTCCCCTGACCAGATCCCTTAGCCATTCTACATGAACAGGGACAAATGAAACCTGTACAGTATACGATTGTTTCTGGGGGCCTGGTGTTGATGAATAAATTCAGAAAATCACTCTAATGGGAACAATAGTGTATACTGTACATTTCGTCAACAGAATGACCAGATAGATCGGCATGAAGATATGCCGTTTCTGCAATGATATACTTGACTCTCTTGGAGTGATGAGGCAATTTTGTGACCCACAATTCAAAGTCTGATCCCTTTCCGAAGATAAAGAATACGATGTGCCAATACAATGACCTTATTGGAATCGCGCAATAGATGATAATTGATCTACAAGAAAGATCTGCATACCCTGAACTCAGACTACCACAAAAGACCACCGACTAGAATTGTTGACCGGGAATAATATTTGATGTGACACTTACGGAACGGATGACTTACATAAGCCGAGTTAGAGGCATGATAAAGCCGATCAAAATTGTCTTTTTCCTGCCTTTTACCAGTGCCATACATTTTAGCCATGAAGACAAGATCCCAAAGCCATCTGGAAGCCTGCAATTATCTGGCTCAATATGCGCACCGCCTTAGCTGGGAAGATTTGATCGAAGAGGTTATCGGGTTGCAAAAGATGGAACACGGACTGCTGGTGCATTTTACACTGTGAGCATGCATTGGCCTCATTGATGTGGTTATGATAAGGCAATCAGCAAGGGTGGACAGCGTTGTGTGGAGAGTACAATGGTCTGTAACAGAAAATTTCCCCAAAAGGTGGGTACCTTGGAAATGTCCTTGTGGCGCTAACGGAAATTAACAGATGCTGGAATTCTACGAAAGAAAAATAGTCTTTGCATGATGTCAACATAACTCTGATTGGCATTAATTGGATACCATTAGTCCAGCTGCTCTGCACTGTGATGACTAGATCTAGAGGAGTTAAAGGGCTTGAGTCAGTGCATAGCATAGAATTTATGGTCACTAAATCCCTGAGAATGTGCAGAAGAAATGGATGGTGTTACGTGTGTATGCCATGAATGTCAAGCTACAGGGATACCACCACCACTGAGGTTATCTTGTTCATCCACTCATATTGTACTTGTGCATCAGCCATGTTTTACATTTCTGAGTCAGTATTTCTATCCAAATTTGGTTGCCATGCTCGGTTCACCATGCTCTGACTCAAAGAAATATTCATTCAGCCTGTAAGGTCTTTCCTTTCTTTTTCTTTACTGATAGTTGCCCTGAAGTTTAGACTGGTCTCTTTGACGACCCAATACTGAAAGGTGATCCTTCCTGTCAAATTATGGATAGTAAAGAGTGTCAAATCATGAGAGCCGGTAGACATTTGTTGTTCAGATAATGTTGTAAAGCCTTGCAGTGTTAGCTCCTGATAGGAACGATGTATGGTGCTGATCGATTAATTGATTGATCGATTGTAAATACGAAATACAAATAAGGGTCAAAATATCAGTTGACTTGTCATGTGCTTGAGATCAAGCTTATCTTCTATCATCACCTCGACGTTTAACGATGAGCTCCCACAAGACATTCAGCAGTCCAGCAAAGACCCATTCAATGTCTTCTGTAGATACCGGACAAGGACAGGCATCAGGGAACAACTCACAAGTAATGCTGTTGACTCCTAAAAGGTATATTAAAATAATGGCAAGGTCATGGCTCATGTCAGGTATCCAGAAACCATTCAATGGCATATCCTCCAACACCAACATCCAATGGCAAGGCAAAGACTAGAATGGCCTCCTCTGTTATATCTGTCAAAGATGATAGCATGCAGGTCAAACCCTTCCCCAACAATTACAACACTATGGTCAGCAGGCACACGGCGGTTGACAGTGTTGGAGGGTCCAAAGAATTGAAATGGATCCCCCGACTGAAATTTCATAATGAATTGCCAGTCAGGATCTCATATAGTAGTGGTCCTTCATCCTTCGTAGCAGTGGTCTTTGAGGAGACAAGACCGGATCCGAATGAATGGCTGATGCTGATGGAAGAACTTTGTGTTCTCGGGCGGAATGCACATGCAAAGGGAGTACGACTGGTGAAATACATAACCCTTGTCAAGATCACAAATACTATGGATAGTGTGCTGAAGCAGGGCATTATTCAGGCCATCATATCCCTGTGGGTAAGTGATGAGCATAGTGGATTTTCTCCCATTGACAATTTCGTCTTTTTGATCAGGATACCCCTAGGATCGAGCAGTTCCGACAAAACATGGAGGTCACCAGGAGACTTTGCCTCGGTGGGATGATCGTATTTGATCCTGAGGCCGCCTTGGTCGAGAAGACTCTCTGGGACATATCAGAACTTGTCGAAGAGGCCGTCCGGGACATCCATAATGAACAGGCTACGGTTGAATCAATGTTGATGAACAGTCAGTATATTCATCCCATACTACCAGCATAAACTGACTGGTTGAGCCAGATGATGGCTTTGATTACAAACCGAAATCAAAGATATTGATGCTGGACTGTGTGATGATACAAAGTATATGCTCTTGATCAGTTTGACACAGTTGCCTAACACTGTAACCAGATAAACCACAAAAGCACCAGCGACCTATGACTTCAGGCAAGACGAATCCTCAGCCGAAAGACAATCATGAGACCCACGAGAGAGATAACACACTATCTCAATCCACTGACAGTGGTGCATCCATTGGCGCAACCTCAAACCCCTTGTCCTACAGGTAAGATCTGACATTGCGGTGTAGAGAGACTGGAAGCCATTCTCATTTCTTCAGGGCTCCCCTTGCTGTGGCTTTGTCATCTAAGGCGACACACGTTGATCTAAAGTGAGCATCTGTCTTCGAGATCAAGGGTCAGCATGTTTATAATCTTAGAGCACAGCTATCAAACTGCTTTGGCCTCATGCACCACTTCATCGCTGAGAAGACATTCCATTGGGACCAGAAGATTTTGGAGACACTGAATCCCTCAGTGATTGATGAGGAGGCATTGAAGGCGGCGGTCAGACGTTATGTGGACTCCTTCCGGGGTCCGAGCGGCAAGAACAACATAATCGACTTGGTTGGAAAATTAGTCAATGAATGTGAAACATTGGCCATGGAGGACAACGCCGACAAACGTATCCATCATCTGATTGCCATAATTCGAGCTGCTTTAAGGGGATCAAGTGGATTGATGATATGGAAAACATAGGTTCATCTCTGTAACAACATGATCAAGTGACGAGATTTGAAAAGATATATTCAGACAATAATGCTTATTTTCTTTTGGATGATGATACTGAGCGGGATCCAAAGCCAATGAGCAGCATGTAATCTCGCACACTCGATCTGAGGGAGAGTCTGTGCCGTCCGGGTTATTCATCATGCCGGTCTGTCCAGTCCGGATGAGTAGTGATTCATCCACAATTTGTCCATTTAAAAGAAAGGGAAGAAGAGTGTACTTCATGTCACAAATCTTGAAGGACATGACAAGACCAAATGCCTGTACTAACTTCTGTTTTCTGGGGCCAAGCCCATGTCTTTGAACTCCCGTTTTAGCTGCTCCCTAATATTTCCAACTCCGGTTCCGTTACAAAAGCTGTTGGGCCTGCCCTGATTGTGAGGCATCAAGTCTGTCAGATCTCCGCCTGAAAGCGCAATCTTCGCGTAACGTAGAAGATACACGCCACAATCATAGTTGTTCTTTTGAATGTCAACCTGCCACACCGACGTCAATGCCAGTATTCAAATATTGAATGACTCACAAGAGGAGACATGATGTTCGTACTGTGAGGCCTCACAGTATGTCCGAGCCTGGCAGCCTCCCGAGTCAGGTAGTCTTGTAGTAATCTACCCACCCTCGGTTGTTTGCCTGGACCCAAAGAATCCAGAATGAAAATGGTTGTTCTAGGCAACCCGGTCAGTCGACTCCACCCTGAGCTCTTAATCTGACTGACTTGTTGATCTCTCTCCCGGCTGGCTCGAACGGCCCTTGTCTCATGATCATAGGTATGACCATGTTTCCAGGCTCGTATATCAGCGCGAGGATCCAGTGTGCGAGTTTGCTGATTGCTATCAACTTATTGACTGCAAGAAGGGAGTAAATCTCACCGACTTTAGATTGATGGGTACTAGGATCACTCTCTTTTGAAAGATATCAAACCCCTTCGTCCATTTTTTCACCTTCTCATAGGCTTGGTCAGGGCTACAGAAAGGTCGCTCAGTACATAAGCTTGCTGGCCTGTCCACAATTACCTGGGAGCCTTGGCCATAGAAGTGTAGAAGAAAGAGGTGAAGATGTGGAAATTCTCGGCAATGGCAGCACAACCAGGATCTTGAAGTATTCTGGTACAGTTGAACAACCATAGACCCTATTTGTAAAACACCTACATGTTGAGACCACCCTCCACCAGAGAATCATTAAGGAATTTTCCCGGAGATAATCTATCCCAATCCTGCTGAGTAAGGAGTAGGGACCGAGGATATCTCGTATGCGCTAAAGGGGCCGTAGGTGGACCGCTTGGAGTATTCATTCTGGGAATGAGTTGATTGCTGACTGGCACCCCAGCTTTGTCGATCACATTATCTGTTGTGTTATCAGTGGGTGGAGTGTCTTTTGAATGGTACTATGTCTGAATGAAATAGTTGAGCGTCAACATTGTCACTCTAGAACTCACCTGATGCAGCAGAGACTCAGGGGCCTCCGATACTTCCCCGCCCAGTCCTGTGGTTACGCTGTGGTCCCAGGTAGGAAAAGAAACATTAGAGAGACCATGCAGAGGCTGCCATTGCTCCATAAAAAGCCCAAAATATGTTGTGTTACTATGCTGCGGCTGTAGCTGATCTAATTTAGGAAACGGATGGAATAATGATGGGGAAAGGGACCAATTTGTGGGGGGTTGGTATGTAGACAGGTTTACCCCTACAAGTGTGTTATTTTGATTGCATTGCCCATACCTTTACTTACCATTTTGAAGACATATATATCAGCAGGCCGGATGGAAGTGTCTGATGATCTATGTGTCACACTTCTGTCACATTTCTGAATTTCAACCTCAGGGCAAGAATTCAGTTATGTAATGTCGGAGTTTGAATTCGGTGCTCCTCGTCTTCTGGGCTATCAAGCACCTTCTCAACACGAATTGTCGTGATTTTGACAGATAAAGTGATGTACTCAGAGAATGAGTGCATATAGTTCATTATCACAAGGAACTTGCTCAAATCAAGTTTGCACACTTTACCCAGTGATCTATAGTATGCATTGTTGCATTTGACCGGTGTTGCCAAGGATAAGTAATTGCAGCTTGAATTTCAATCTTGAGATGAAGACAGCGGCAGAGGTAGGATACCCTGATTACATCATGACATCCGTAGTAGCTATGGCAATGGAATTTGATTGAACCGGCATGACATATGATCCCACCGGTCACTATTTATAGGAAAGCCATTCTCGTGATGTGGCGGTTTAAAACCTCAACCCCGACTATGACCAACCCTGTGCGCACGTTACCTGCAGTCCATCGAAGTGAAATTCCCACCAGCTCTCAATATCGACGGATGAAATCAGTCAAAAGTGTTGCTAGCAAGTTCACTCCTTGACTCTAGATCCTCGTATACATAACCACAGTTTTAGGATTTGATTCGCTCACTGATGAAACATGTCATCTGTCTGTCAATGATAGGTAGTGCTCGCACACTAGCATCCTGGTGTTATGTTTATGTAGTTGCAGTGTTTTCATAGTACCACCTTTCGGAAGTCCCCGATACTGGTTCGGAAAAGTGATAGAGATCCGCGCAAAGAAGAACAGCCAACATTTTGCAAGGTTCAACTGGTATTATAATGCCAATGACCTTGAGGAGACGAAATATCCAGCACTAAAAAGGTTCATTACTTCGTTTTATTGTTTCACCTTCATTAATGTCCTTTGTACAGTCTCGCAAAACTCATGGCACCAAATGAGCTGGCCCTGTCTAATCACACAGACATTCAACCTATCGATGTGATAGAATGTTGGTCCCTTCATGTTTACTCATATATCTCTCTGATATAACCAAGCCAATGAAGATATTGTGGTTTTCTCTGACCAAGTCAGCCCAAGTCAGATGCCGCGCATGCGGAAAGATGATTTGTACGCTCGGTACTGGGTTGATGTCATCTCTGGGACATTTGAACCTCTGCTTGATGATGGTAACCCTCCAGTGAGTGATATTGTCCCTTGGCAAGGCACTATTAATCAACACTGGACCCTAGCTTTGCTTATCTGATGATGATAGCTGCGATCAAACATACAACCCTTTAAATGGAAACCAGCGGTTTTGCGGCGGCTGCGGGATTTGGTATCATGAGGCCTGCTGTAAGCCGGTCGATGGAATGGGTGGGTGGGCGTTGCCTGTGGATCAGAATGATGTTCAGGCTCTTGCTCGGGTTCCGATTATACGAGGCGAGATCTGCATGAAGTATCTGAACGTCTGCGGGATCGGACGCCAGATCGCGCTTGCAAGGAGCTGGGATCATGCAAAGACTGTGCCTGTAAATTGGAGAGATCAGCTGGGGAAGGAATTCTTCGTATGGTGGAACAAAAATCAGGACTGGGTCTATGAATACTATGAATGTCCCAGCAGTGGTTGTACACAATTCCTGTAATTCAATCACAGGGACTGTTGGTGCTTGTCATTGCACAAGGATGATTGTAATTATTTGAGAAATTATCTTTGCACTGTTTGATTTAATTCAACTTGGAGGCAGTCTACTCCTCGCTGCAATTAACAGAGGGTCGAGAAAAGGGAGATGGAACTCCAGGAAGTTACTAACCAAGCTTGAAACAAGAGGAAGGGGACTTATGACATGGCCACTGGACATAAATTCTAGTAAAGATAATATTTGAGAGTGAGAAGATGCCGGTTGATTGTGCACTGAATTTTAGGTATCGAAGTCCAAAAAAAAGGAAGAAAGGAAAGGAAGAAAGAGGAATCTATGGAAAACTGAGGACAGATTATTTGGCACGTCTCTGGAATGAGACCTGGCAGCGGCGCAAACTCGGTCTTTTCAATCTGGCACCCGACCAGTCTTGTGGTACAGTGAGTCACTTGAGAGACTTCAGATTACATTGTGAGATCAAATGTATACTCTTCCATTCAATTTGATTCTCGGACAGGGGCAAGTTGGAACTGGTGCTTGACATTGTGCACTTTTTTCTTTTTGCAATTCTCATTGACGAACAGACCCTCACAAAAGTGTCGATATCATCATAATACCTGGCATAAATCAGCTGAATTGATTTCTAGATTTTACAAGCAGGAAAGATCCAGGAGCAGGCCATTAGTTCCTTCCTTCCAACGAGGTGTCATCCAGGACTGACCGATTGGGAAGTGACCACGTGAAATGGGTGCCGGACATTGCCGGTGGACTTGAACCGGTAATTCGATGTCACTGTCATGTGATACTAGTCCTTGTCCAGCATAATGTTCCAGGATAATGCCATGTCTGGAGATGCTGATCACCACTGCACAAGTAGTGATGAAGGCACCTTTGAAAAAGAGATTGAGTCAAGCTCATCTTCAGGCTCAGACACCGACAGTATCCACTCGGTATATCAGGACACCATTGCCTCTGTCGCCAGTATTCATGAAGATGAAGTTCCTGCTGACCCGTTGACCGATATCTCTGGTGAGTAATTGCAGAATACTTGGTTCCATACTGATAGTCACGCTATAGCACGCTTGATCCGAGGAAGAGAGTCTCTCTGGACCAACATTGCCCCTCATCTTTCCAGTTTTGAATCTTCAAAACCATTGAATATTGAAATGGTTGATGTTTGGTGCAGCGAACGCTGGGCTCGTCAATCAGACCAGAAGATACCACTTTACATCCCTTATCATCCCTCGCATATTCCTTGGGCAGCTCTGGCTGAATTCACAACCATCTTGGACCATATCAGCACTGTCTCGCCGCTGATGATCACACTCTCACGAAGAAAAGATCACTTATGTGTGGTCATCTTTGAGGTTGTCCATGGTTCCAAGACCATGGTTCATATCCTGGGTGCCAATGACCGCCCAGAACAATCCAGCCGTCTGGAGATAAAAGACAGGGAGATTGTTGAAGAAGCTTGGACAAGAATACAACAATATATGGGCTGGAAAAAGTCAAAGGTGAACTGGGATGGGTACCTCATGGTCTGGAATATCCCTCGCGTGTATGAGGACTGTGGTGTCCTTGCGGCACAAATTGTGGACTACATTATGGGCCACGGGCTAATAATCGGCAGTGCAGGTTTCTGGAAGCGACCGATCTTCCCTTGTACCCACCGGCTCCGCCTTCGGATGCTGAAGGACATCCACGAGTTGCTCACCGAGGCGACAATGATCAGCACCTGTCCAGAAACTACTCCATTTCTTGCATCGGGCGGGAAACAGTTTGCAAAAATCACTTCGCAGCTTGTACAAACCATGACCGACTATTGTGTCTCTTGCAAAAGCGAGATTAATACCCGGATTTCCTCCGTGTCTTCACGCACATTCAATCGGACCATTGATGAACACCAGGCCGATGAACTTCGTGAGTAGCTCATCTACTATTGAGTCTATCAACATGAATTTATACCAACATAGAAACCATTATTTCCAGGACTTGGATCAAAGCATACGCGAAAACGCAACATCTGACTTCGCTACTTCCTGGAAGTGTGCCTGATTTGAACATCGTAGATCTTTGCCTCAGCCTGGAATGGAATTCACGAGGACAACCACAGTTTGGATATCTTCCTCAGGGTTGCCCGATGTCGGCCACCATACCAAATGAACCCATGATGTCCTTGCTATGGGATGGTTGCAGCTATTGTGTTACAGTGTTTCATCCACACCAGAAATGCATTCATCTTCTCGGTTTACTACCTGAAGGTGGAAACCAGGAGCGAGAGTCATTTCCTAATGAGGCGGCTCACACCTTCTGGCTTTCCCTCTTCCCCAATGTGATGGTACCTCAACCTATCTATCGAATACGAAGATGGAAGGATGAGGCAGCAGACACCCTGGTAGCTTCCTGCCAGGTAATGCTATATATATGGAATCAAGGCTTCCATGTTGATGCTGGGGGATTCTGGAAACCACCCCGAGATTTTGATTGTGATCACATCACTCGCGCATACCTACTCCGTGGCGTCCAAATATGTGTCCTTAGCAGCTCTCTGGCCTGTCCTCCATCTTGGGAACACTGGCTTCCACTCATTTCGACAGACTTGAGGATGAAAAGGAGCAGTGCCTAGAGGATCATACAAAACAGCTAGGAGAGGATGATGTGGATGCTGAAGAGAGCACATTTGAGACAGAGCTAACTTGGTCAAACCAACAGTCCAAACCAGAGACATCCTTCCGCGATAAGATCCTAAAGCTACCTTGGGCACAAGGAGCTCGTGACATTCAGTCCTACATTGATGGGTCTGACTGCGGCCTGACAAAGGCAGCATATTCCAGGAAGAAACTGTCTCCCCCCACGATACTGCACCACCATATTGCAAGCATAAAGTGGGACAGCCAGAAGATCCCACATGATCCACTGTTTGACGATTATCACAATGGTCCCGATCTCTCCACCTTATCGGATCGGGAGAAAGTTGCTGGATTCAACATGGACCAAGTCTATACATTCCAAAGACCGGTTGAAGGAACAGGTGATTGGGTTGATTGGGGATGGAGGTTGCTGGCAAACTGGTTTTTGGCCTTCCGACAGGATGAACCTCAATTCATAAAGGAGCACATGACACCATCCACAGTGCTTCAACCACCCTCTGCACCATCTGCAGTTACTGATCCCGAGGAGCAGCTAGATATATGTCACGTTGGCCTGAAGGGGTTTACAGATCTTTGTGGAGACAACATCAGCATCTCCCTGCGTGGCATTGTTCCAGGTTCACCGGAGCGCTTTGTGGTGATTAATCCGTATCTGGACAACCAGAGCATCTCCGACCTGAATGTGACTGTGGATTTTGACAGTCTCATCCTTGTCACTTCAAGTCCGCAATTCAAAGGGACTGTGAACGTTTCCTGGGGCCCTCAGGTTCGTAGAACAAGTCCGTTGGCCAAAGATAACCATATCTCTGTCAACCTCCTAGTACCCAGGTCCCAAGAAGATGCAGAGCAAAATGGCCATTTTCGAACAGAATGGTGGACAAAGCGATTTCGTCTAAGCCATATTCCTCACGCGCAGTTCGGTCGAATAGAGGATTTTGCTCTCTACATCTTCTTCCCCCGGATGGCGCATCAGAAAAAGTATGGATCGCGACGGTATTGGCGGACCATGATTCCGCCCAGGGATCTGGAAGAATTTTACGCACGTGTTGTACGACCAGCGACACAGGGAGTCCAGCCTGATCAGTACATGGTTTATGCCACCCTGGACAAGGCGCATAGTCAGTTCAAGTCACGCGGCCCCAATGCAAAACCTAAACCATTCAGTCCCGAGTTATTTCCACTCCTCATTGAAAAAATGAAATCCATTGTGAGTGTTCTTGAATATAATCCATTGCGCCTAACATTATCTCGTTCCAGGTTCGGAGTCATCCCGATCTTGCACGATTTGGATCAATGTTCTTCGTGCTTGAGGGTAAAGGCTTCAAGCTCCGGACATTGGGCGTTGAAGAGCAAGGGCTGCTGGAACAGGTCAGAAACAGATTCTTGTTCACAACCTCGAGGGCATCCAGATCAGCAAAGCGGTCACTTGATCTGCTGAAGACAACTTTCAGTTGCTTGGACTGGCCGCATATGGAGAACCGATCCCATTGTGAGCTTTACATCGATGTGGCCTTCACGTACACTCCACCAGCAAAGCTGGCGACTCCATTGTTGGGAGTTTGGCATCTGCCGTATCTCCAATCTATGTTTGAGGAGGCAGGCTTTCGAACAGGAATCAGCCATTCAGCTGGTTCACTAAGTGGATATGGTGCACATCAGGCCGAGATGCTCCCAGCACGACAGGAAGTGACGCACATTGTTCACCGTGTATCGTATAACCAGAGCTGGGAAGTTGCAAGACGGGACGATAACCAACGTGACTTCATATCACCTTCGGCGGCATATAATGGCGGTCCTGAGTATACGATTCCGGTCAATACCGCCCGGGAGGTTCTCTACGGCATAGGACCGTCTAGCCGACAGACCTACGGGATCCGAGATGAGTGGCGCGTGGGCTTTCAAGCCATTGGGCCTATTATTGAGTCAGTTGCAGACAATATGGTATGTTGTAAAATCAGTGTTACACAAATTCTGATCAATGATGTGCAGTTCATGGCTGTCAATCGCTCCCGTTGTGCAGCTGCTGTGTGGCTACCAACGGGTGTCTTTTTCGCCTTCATCCGAACAAGAATGTTGGCCATACAACGCCTGCAAACTGGGCTTAGCTGCATGCAAGTCCCAGAGAACCTTGGAGAAATATCAGGGCTTCTGACCTACATGTTAGAAGCGTTGATGTATACACCTCGCCGACCATCAGTCCATGTTGTGTCTGCTTTGCGTGAGCTTGCAGCCATGGAAATCACCAAAGGTTTTGGGATCTTCTTCATTCATGATCTCAATGAGTCCTTAGCAAATCCAATTCCCGGGTTGCCGTCGTTTGACAGCACAGCCGTCCTTGCCAATCTCAAAATAAAAGCGGCCAAAAGGAAGCGCCCAGAAACACGACATGCCCCAATGCAGACCTCCGACGAATACCCAATAGGGAAAACCAACACAGCTCGGAAGATCAAGCAGATCATTTCCACAGAGCCATGGACGCTGGTCATAAATTGGATCCCCGAACCACTTCCTAGCAATGTGACATGGGAGGTGCAGCGACTCTTCACAACATTTACCCATTACATCTGGCAGACCCTTTCGAAAGGGTACAAGATCGATCCTGATACACCTGAGCCTGAGACACTCAATGAAGCTTTAGAGATGTGGAGTCTGGCCAAGGTCAGAGCAGTAATCTCAAAACCGGATTTCTTTGCGGTCCTTTGCGGTCTGCCGGGTGCGGGACCCGATGGGGGAGAAAGCTTCGATCTGCGAACAGGTTACTTTTTTGATGAATCACTTCCGCAGCGTCTGCCAACAGGATGGAAATGGTGGCAGAATGAAAACAGTTACCACCAGCAATATCTCAGGCTGATATCTCAACACGACAAGGGATCGATTGATGAACAGCTCTCCACTCTGCTTCTTAGATGCCAGTGCCTGCCACGCCTACCAAAAACTGGCTTCTGGCAGGTCCAAAGAGGTTCTGTTGTCATTGACACAAATCCCCGTTATTATAGGATCTGTGGAATATCCGATGAAGCCGAGCAGCGAGAGAGAAAGAAGCGGGGAGCCCAAGTGCATGTCACCAACCAGGAATTGGCAACCATCTTCCCCCCTCCAACAGCTGTCTTCCAAATAGGTTCTGTTCGTGACCGTCGTACAACCAAAACAAAATCGAGCCGTGTTCCACCATCAAATCGGTACCAGCAACAGGATATCAAAGGACGTCAACTTTAACTCGTAGTTGTATGGCTTGCTATGGCAAGCATAGTGTATAGAGCTGAAAGTAATGTGAATTCCAAAAGGAGGTCTTTGTGTCATGGAATAGATATGTGGAGTCAGTGGAGAGAATAGCGCAGAGCTCACATATGCGTCTGTGTGACCACCAGATTTGTTCAGGTACATTGGCTTTGCTTATATTCTGCAGTCTATATGTGTTTTCCGTTGACATATTTTTATGACAAGCATAGTTATAGTCCCATAGATTCTGTAGTCCCTGCGGTATCCAGCACCTAGCAGTGTTTTGGCAAGTTCCAAAGGACCGAGTCAAAACTTTGGTGCACAATTTCAAGCTAAAAAAGGGTCCCCAACCTGCCCAAGAAATCTCAATAAAAACCTCAGGTTTGGACTGGGGAGAACCACATCACATAAGATTTGGCACCAGAATTGTAGAAGGTACTGGTGTGATGGGGGCAGATTATGTTATTACAGGTGATGCTGGTGGTACCTGGTATTTGGTACTTTCCATTCTGGAAACTTTCTGTAGAAATGTCGCCAGACGGGGTCGAGCCCAGGACATAATCAGGATTATGCCAAGACCATGAGAACAAATCTCAAAACAAGGCTGGGGTATTGTATCCCGTCCATGGAAAACCTTCATATTTCCTATTTTATTGTGTATGAGCGTTGCTGAGTGGGACAGCTGATTCAATATCAGTACATAGATGGTTGTGGGGCAAACAGCTTTTCCAACTGGCATTAACACGTGACAAATTTAAAGTAGTGAAGCGATCAATGATTGTGCCTGGCGTGTGAACATTGCCCTGGTCTGCCAAGGATACTATAAAAGATTGAATGCTGCTTTCTATCAATTCATCACCAATCCATCACCAAGAAGACTAGAACACCAATGACAGTACCAGATCTGGTCAGCATGGATTCAGCTATATATGAACAATATCACTGACTTTCTGTCTTGCAGTCGCTCCATGACATGCAACACTACTTCTCCGTGCTTGAGACATGGGGGATGGCATGTGGTAGCTGTTTAGTGGAGACGGGTGGAATCCAAGTTCATGCTCTGGAGGAATGTCCCCAAATCCCTCCAAAAGTTGTCCCAATGTTGCGCAGAGAATTGTGCCATGCTGGCCTCTGTGGGGCATGCTACATGCCTTTGCATGCAGGTCACTGTCAGAATGAACATCTCATTGCTGGTGCTGTGTGGATGATCTGTCGCTGGACTTCCGGTCATGATTGTTTGACATGGGCTGGTCTGGATGCCAATCAGATCCTGGGATTTGGAGAGTACCGGATTCCAGGCAAAGAGAAGCCATGGGAGAATTTCAGGCAGTGGCTTGGCACAAGATATGGTACTGGACAGAACAGCCGAATGGCGGTCATCTATTTCATTATATGGCTCGACCTATATCTACAACTTCCCCAGCACCAGGCATTTTGGGATGATGATCTGAGAGATCCTGATATCACTTGTTATTACTTCAGCTAAAAGGTCTGCACTACTGTGGGAAGTAGATTGACCTGAATTTAAAAAGATTGATTTGTTACCCTATCTTTGACAGAAAACTCAGAACTGACTGATGATTTCAGTTAAGTAGAGAAATCTACTTTGCATTGTCTCTCTGCTCTTGCAACCATGTTCTTTATCCATTCCCAGATGATAGAGAAGATACAGAGATTTTCAGATGCAGAACAACGGTTCCACGAGGTGCAGGCTTGTGCAAGGTTGTTCACAAATCTATGAGTGTGTCCAATCGGTTCAGCATGAATACATGAATAAGGTCTATCTCGGTGGCGCGGCGCTTTTCCGACTGAATGTGACAATCATTAATTTCTATTTCGTCTGGATCCTGGTTCCCTAGTTCACCCTCAAAAGCTACACGAAGCTCGCCATCTTCGTCATGAGAAAACCATCCTTGGGTTTGAGGATTTCTTTCGGCCTCTCTTTGTTCTTCTTCAATCTTGTCATCAATTCTATCCAGAGCTGCCTCAATCGCTGCGAACGCAGCTCGCTCCGCATCCACATTCCCATGTCGAGCCCAAGTCGTTTCCCGGACCCAATCCTTCGACTTACCGCTGCCCATCAATCTCTCCAGGCCACGAGCAAAATCATCGACCTTTCTCATTTCACCGCCATATGTCCTTCCAGCACGAAACCAATGGAGCTGCTCGTCTTGGTAGATTCTCAATAGCAGTAGAATCTCTGGATTATTATGGGGCTCTAGGTTTTTTCTGCCTCGGGTCGCCAGACCCAATCCTTCATTCACTGCTTTTTTGACTTGAACAAACCGCCAGGAATGTGGCGCTACCAGTGTTCGCATATATGTCGAGTCAAACTCACGATCCTTTTTCCCAATGTGCTCATAAAACTCGTCCTGGATCTGTTCCTGAAACTGATCTCCTGCAATAAATGAGTGTCCAGAAATACAGACGAGCCAGCTATCGAGGATCGCGTTTCGTAGAGCCATGCTGGACTCGAGTTCCAAATCACAGAACATCTCGAGAAGATAGTTGGTGTACTTGGTGTGGGATGATCCAGTGAACATGAGTAACATGAACTGCTTGAGGTAAGCTGGAGCACTTCTATGACAGAGAAGAATCCACTGACCTTCATCACTTCCCAAACTCGTCCAATATCACCTTCAGATGTTGCGTAAATCATTTCCCAGGATATAATTGCATCGAAAATGAACCAGCTCAACTGTGCGAGACACTGGTCACCAGTAAATAGAATATCACTGACATCTGTGTCATTCTTCCTCTTCTTTCCATGGGGTTTTTTGGTTGGTTGATCTGTATTAGCTGAGCTCTGATCAAATACTGGTGGCACCCATGGATCTCCTTGGATTATAGGCAAGTCAATCAGGAAATCACCAGAGATTTCCCGCTCAAAGACATGTGTATGACCAAAGGTCTTGAACACGACTTCGGCCGCCTTCCAGAGTGCTGCAAAGGACGGTACTTTGTCTTGGGCTTCCAAACTCTCAAAATGCTTGAGAATATCGCCATCTTTGCCACAGAAATGAATTCTAGAACATGAGATTCAAATCCGGTATCACTTGAAATTGTGGCATTGACATACCTGAGACAATCAAAAGCCCTTGCATTGACAATTTGGTAGGCTAGCTGAGAGTAGGGGTAAAAGTCAACTTTCTTGATATTAGCCGGTGCCTTCCATTTGACCTCCGCTGCACTGTGTCCAATGCTTGATGGATCTGGACTGAGAAGTCAATCCCAATGTGCCTCGTAGATCCAGCTGAGATCTGTCCATCTCGTATGCCATGTTTCAAGGAAGGGCTGCAGCCATTCAAGACATTCAAATGAGCTTTCATGAAACTGTCGATATAGCTTCAGAAGGACCATTCTCTTGTAGGTTAAACCGTCACTGCCTGCCAGCAGTAGACGATAGAGTGGTGAATCTTCGGTAAAGCCCAAGGTTTTAACAAAATCCAGAAGTGCACTGAGCATCCCACTGGTGATTGTTTCATTATATGAGTTGCTTGAAAGAGGGAAAATCTGGGCTTTGTATGATGGAAGACGTCGCTTAGCATCTTCAGACTTGTAGACTCGAAGGCAAGGGATGAAGTTGATCAGAATGCGCATCCACTGAAGGGTGAACATTCTATTGAGATGATCAGTGTCGATGAATGAGAGCAACTTTTCCATATCCAAATCTTTCTGCTTGTTCTCTGCCACGCTTGCTCGGGATGTCGACTGCTTCTTGGCTAAAGCTCTGAAAAGGAAAGACGGTCCCTGCAGTTCAGATTTTCATAACTGCTTCGGTCCCAACCCTGAAGTTCCTCAGCCGAACATAATGCTGGATATTGTCCAGCGGAAGTACCCAAAAAGATGTCGGATCTTGAGCAACTTCTTGGATTACTTTCAAATCACTGGCAGCGAGTTTCTGAAGAGATTCGTATGATGCATGATAGCTTCGAGCCGCACCGACATGGGAATCATATGAATGCAGATATCAATTAGCATGACAGGCAAATTTGAGCATGCCTTTGTCCACAGCGAGACGTTTGGCATAGAGATTTCGAGAATAAATGAGCTGTGATAATGCATGTGCCACAATCTAATTGAGATTGTGAGCTTATTGGTCAGAAAGTGATATAACAAGCATTACTGTGGCGGACGGCGTACCCTGTCCTCTTGCCCATCTGGAGTCGCAATCTCAATGAAGTACTGCCATGCTAGAGGCATACCTTTTTTGAACAATGTCTGACAGTCCGAAAACGTGGAAACATTGTCATCGGGAGTCAGGACTTTCACCTTGCTTGTTGTGTAAGTATGCAGTCCGCCCCTTTTTGAAGCCATATGTTTGGCTGTCCTTATCAGCTCCTCATGAACTATCTGGGCAGCAAACAAGGTAATGGCTGGACGAGCGGCTGATATTTTGGTGAAGCTGGGCGATAAGGCATACATTGATGTCCTTTCAGGGTCAGAGAGCGACAGTAATCCATCGGAGCTCCCCTTCCAGTACTCCAGGATGTGAGACACCTTGTATTTCATCTGACCATTCAGAAACTTCAAAACCATCTCTTTCTTGCCTTGGTGCCGGAAGAGATAGTAGAGCAGATCTCCCACAGACCATTGAAGATTATCTTGTACTAATGGTAGAACCATGTCAATCTTGCGCTCCCATGTCAAATAACGACGTGTCGGAGGCGTCGTGAGAGGATCAGTGGCCGGCCCTGGATTTGATCTACGGTAACAGTGTCTGAGGATTGACAGGTTGAGAAATCAGAGGATAGACTGAATGAGGAAATTGGTTCTGTGGTATCTGAGGCAAATATTGCGCCGAAAATGAAGATCCAGGTGGGAAGAAGCCGTCAGGAGGTCCAGGAGAACTAGGATAAGGATAGATGACCTGATATTGCTGCTGTGGGGTCTGAGAAGGACCAGACATTGGTTGGCCCTGGCCATCAGAGCCATCCAAGTCTCCTATGTCCATGGCGCATCGCGCTGGTTATAGACGCATGAAGAAAAGACACTATGTATTTTTAAATCATATCACATGGCATGCCGACATTCGGCTTGCGGCTCTGAGTTTCAATTCCATGAGAATTGAGGGCTACCTGGTTGATAGGCGTAACAGGGACCAGGCCTTATATTCACTACTTGCTTGTCAACGTCAGGGGATATAATTTGGCTAACAAGGCTAATAGTACACGGACATAACTGGTAAGCCTTGGGAAGTCCCCGAGTGCACGTGGGCATTGTCATTGTCCCATCAATGTTATGAGTCACACCGGAGATAACTGTATCACATGCTGATGGCATTGGAGGTTGTTCCCATGGTCCTTGTCATCTTCAACAACATCTAGCACAGGAACTCTACCACCAAATTCTCTCAGAACATGGCAGGCAAGCAACATGAGGTACATTGACCTGCTCACCAAAAATTGGGATGGTCAGAGATGTAACAGATTTGCTAAAATAGCAAAAAAAGTGTAGTAATGTGTCGCTGTGCAGATAGATATTCTGCTTCATGATCATGCTAGTGACTTCCAAGATGAACTTCGCTGTGTTCAAAGACGGTCTGGGCAATATCGTAGGTGGCTTTCGCTCCTGTGACTATGGATTCAAGAAAAGATGTCAGACAAGATGTTTGGATCTTTGAGAATAAAGAATCTGTGGTCAAAGCTCGGGATCCGTCATATTGCAGAGATTCGATTCTGTTGTGTTGTTGGTCCTGGTATTCTTCTCAGAGCTCATAGACAGATGAACATTCTGAAGCCCCCTGCGACATTTTTGGGGTTTGAATGTCTATACTACTAGGTCCTGGAAGGGATTTGTGTGGTCCTGAACCCTAGAATTGTCTCAGCAAGTCTTAGGCTTGCAGGAAGCTTATCAATACCTATTTAGGTCATTCTAGAGCTTTCGAGGAAAGCATTTAGCTGTTGGGCGCCTTTTTATATCCAAGTTTGTTCCGATTGTCGAGACTTTCCTATGATAGGCGCTTGCATCCTTGCCCCAGACGCCTTCTTACATCCGCCACTGGAATCTTGTTTGAGTCCGATTGTTTGATTACTCCGTATCTGACATATGCTTAGTCATTGCATCACAGAGCCCCAAAACCATGCAGGAAGCAACTTCGGATTACACCCTTTGCATTAATGATGCAGCAGCACAATAAGCTCTCGCTAATATGACTGACTGTAAGATCATTACCGTGGACTGAAGAAGCTTGGAACAAAGATTGGTGGAATTGTCTGCACCATTCCTTCATCAGACGTCGAATCGGGACAAAATTGGGATCCACTTTCATCCTCAACATCCTTGGGTTATCCAGGGTTGCTCTCCGCCTCTGCTCGATATCCTCGAGTCGGAATCAGTCGTCAAAGTCATGTTCGGCGGTCGAAAGGATTTCAGCGGATTGTATCAGGAACAAAGTGTTACATTGCGCAACGTACTGGACATGCAGATAGCCAACGTTACGTCGCAGAAGATCAAGGGGGAGAGTACCCAGGATCAGCTTACTTATCTTGGCCGCGGCAAAGTTCAAGGTCATCCCAAATCATATGCATTTGTGCATATGCCTTCCGGTCTCAACAAATGCCTTGAACACCACGGGATCCTTGTGGGGGATTCAATGAAAGGTGGGTTTTCCTATCAACAGCGCCACAGAAACTGAATGCGAACTTCATCGTCAGTTTCTAGCCGCGACGAATGGCTGAAAAACCTTTGTCCAATGGACATTTGGATTGCTTTTCTGCACTCGTTCAAGCACAGCTGAGAAATCCCCAACTGGCCGAACAAATCTCTCGCTACATTACTCGCTACCGTGGAGCCCAACCATCGGCTAATGATCCCTATGTTGGACATCCACCGCTTCCACTTGAAATCCTCAACATTGAATCTGGTTCGCGTCCCAGATGCAAAGAGTGTCACCGCGACCTCTGTCAAGCATCATTCAGTTTGAAAAACTCGGACAAGAGACAGTGCTTGGGCTGCCGGGCAATCGGTACAAGATGACAGACTCGATCCCATCGGGCACCATCATAATGCCGCGGCGAGTATTGCTACTACGACGTGTTTCCGGATCTCTGTGAGACATTCTGTGCTGTGTACGGGCCATTTGATTCAGATTGAATTGCAGGACTCGAAAACCTCAGTATCACCTTTGATCTTGCTATTCCTGGATCCACTATGCCTCAATCTCATCATCTTGTATCGTGTATGGAGAAACTATCGAGCCCAGTTACTATTACCTCCTCCTTCTAAGTATTCTTGCAATGAGAACATTTCTCATTTCTGATCTTCTCAACTTTAGTCTCTAGATTCATTCACGACGAAGGCGGCCAATGTCATTTTCGGAACTGATGTGCCGTTACGGCCTATGGGGACTCGGTATCCAGACTTGAGATTCTTGAAGTTGAAGTCGATGTCATCGCCGAGAGTTCTCAAACAGTTCATGCCACTGCATCATGACCGACTATTACCTATGCCTACAATGATATCTCAATCATTCGGGAGACCCCGAATACGCAAGGAATTGCAGATATCCAAGCGCTCTGATATGATATTCCGAGCGCTCAAGTTCAGGCCGTCGCCGATGAAACTATAACAGTTGACATACATTCCAAGTCTTCTTTCCACCATCATGCCATATCAACGCAGTCAGTCCTTTCAAGTCTGAGTCTCAGCCTCAATCTACACCTTTGGGACTTGAAGCTCCATCAGAAAAGAGGGAGATACTCTTCCTCTGGTCTCACTGTCGTTTTCGGCAAGTTTTTTTCGAGTACTTACCCTGCGAGGATCACTGTGGACTTGGTGTCAAAGCATGACTGGCCCGATAGCCATGGCAGGGCTGTACATGATGCGCTGGATCAAAGTGAGATTAATGATCATTTCACTCTTCCTCCCCTCCCCCATGCCCCTCGGAATTGTGCGCTTGCTTAAGCGCAGAACAGAGTCGCGTCTGATGCTGTTGTCGGCAGTCCTGACAGTATTTGTCACGGCTCGCTTGCATCTTTTTCGCCAAAGATGCAAGGAAAAACGATACGTAGGTTCATTGCAAACCTTACTACTGCATATATCGTGTAAAAATGTAAAAATGGTCCCTGTAGGTGATATAAATGACACACTTTGTGAAGCCATTTCCGGGATCATCTGCGCCTCAAATCTGCGTCATCATGGTGGGTGTCCTGGAGATCCTTGATGCACGGCAGACAAGGAAAGAATGGAGTCACACAAAGGTACTGCGTCCCAATAAGCAGTCTCTGTTCGCTCACGGCCTTATCACTTCCGACCTATGACTCTAGGGCGTCACGTCTCGACTCCCAGTTGTGACTCGACATACGTGATCTTCCGGAGGTGACAATCACTCAGTGAAATTTGGCCGGACGGTACTGTAGGTAACCCGATTGCAGATATCGCTAATTCATCAGTCAACACAAAAGCGGTCTCAAATATCATCCTTGTGTCACCAATGTATGCCGAACCAGAGGCAAAATATGTCGGGTTCCATGTGATATGGGGTGACTTTAAGATGAGATTCAGCCCAATGTGCTGATAAAGGGATGTTGCAGATATTTGCTGATGTAACCAAAGCAGCAGAACCACAAAAAACCTCCAGCCAAGTCAAAGCATAGCGATGGTGAACCACAACATGGACATGTTACAGCGGCTTAAATGCAGTGCATCCTCTCACTGTAGCTGGCAGACACATCTAGCGGAAACCATCGCTGGTATCTGGTGTGTTTCTCTTGATTTGATATAAAGGGAGATACATTACAGCTGGAAGCGTGATCTTGTGACGGGACATTTCTCATCCATTTTATTCTGTCTAATCACTCGTGACTTATCCTTGCGTGGCATAAAACGCGAGCCATCGACTCATCTCTCTTTCTCTATGCTTGTACTGCTGTTTCTCACACCCTCAATGTCAATGTCCATCACGATTGTTGTAGACGTCCCAGGCCATGAGTGTCTCAGAGGACTAGCGGCGACTTTGTTAACCTTGGTCATGGGATCGCTGACCGAAATATTCTGTCCTTGCCATTCCCAAGTCTCATGATGAAGTGGACGGCAGCATCAGATCCATTGAATACCTGATGAGGTGCTTCCATTTGTTGTGTGTGTGTATGTGTAATGGATTCCTGGGTTTGAGTTCTCTACAATCCCAGACAATTACGAAACTACGCAGGGCCTCATCTGCCTCGATCTTTGGATAATAAACAGCGCCAAGACGAGATTCGGGGATCCGATGGCCATTTCATAGTCATTGGTCCCTGATATATGACAAAAAACTCAATGCCAGCCAATCAATTCTCTGAAAAGTGGTGCAGCCTCGAACCCGTCATTGAGTGACTAAGTCAACGCGATGCGACGATCACGTGGTGGGAATATTGTGACGGCCCGTGAGGAATTCGGTATCAATCACGACCCAACAAACAAATCTCTCCTCCTCCACTGATGCAGCATCTCACCTCACCGTCGACCAACGAATTTTTCATCATTTTTGATGCTGGAAAATGCCAACGGCTTGTGAATCCGACGTAAATATTCCGGGTCGGGTCGCGGCAAGGCCACATGTTGCCAGACCACATGAATGATGGAACAAACAAGCACAAATCATACGTTTGTTGATTCCAACCACATCGTCGCGCCACCCACCATTTCCTGTCAGGCCTCCAGCTCCACCCCATGCCCGCCCCTCCCGCCATATTTTATTCCCAGCACCTCCCCTCTAACCCCTGATGCGCTAAGCTCTCAAGCTTTATGGTCGGGGGTTTTGAGACGCGCCTTGAACCACCCCTCCTGGAATTCCCGATGCGCTAGGCCCTCAAGCCTTATGATCGGGGACTTCCAAAGTTCTCAAAGTATATGTATAGCCCCATGCCCTCCCCATTCTGCCTTTCCCGATGCGCTAAGCCCTCAGGCTTTATGGTCGGGGAATATGAGTTTATCCCCGCTTGTGAACTGTTACATAAGCGTAATATATTTAGTAATACATAATGGTGGGAGGCAAATGATCTGTGGTCGCAATGGCCAATGTCCATGATGCGCCGGTGAAACAGTCAACCTTTGTCTGCTGTTTCAACTAGTGTACTCTGTCCAAGAGCTTCTCAAACTGAAGCGTCCACTGAATATATCCGGTAATAACATTCTGACCGAAATTCTGCGCTGTTGCGCTGAATCTGAGGTTCCTCCTTTTGGCGCGAAAAGTATATTTACACAGCAGTTGAAGACACAGTGCCAGGAATTGGGATCAGCAGGGATCAAGGAAGAAACGGCAATAACATACACATCTCTTCGAAGCTTGCTGCAAGCTCATAATCCCGACATTTGCCAAAAGCAACACCACGCCCAGAAGCCTGCCAAAAAGAACCGCAGATGTAAGATTGGAGAGGGACTCCCTGGCATGAGGACAAGCTCTGGTAGATAGATCACTCACAAACGGTCAATGACAAGGCCAGGAAACTCACCTGTGTTTTTCTTACTCAAGAATACATGCATGCCTCAATAATTCAGGACTTGGTTGCTTCAAGCTGAAGCCTACCCATTGAAGACAAGATATGATGAGCCAGCACAGCCTCAGGCTGCAGGATGCTTGGAGAAAGTGATTTCTCATGTGGTAACCAGCTCAACATATCTGAATAGCTGGCCGATCCACAGCGCCACCCCAAACTCATCTGTGATATTTTCTCCGCCTCTTCAAATGAATACGGCCACCGCATATAGGCTCAGCATGCCATTTGCGAGACAGGATGGGGGGCAAGCAGTCGGGGGAGGACCAATGGTTGCAAACGGCCAATTTTATCTCAGGAAAAATCACAGTGGATCAAGTTCGGTACAAAACGGCAAGAGAAACTGTTCCACCAGTGTCATGCCAAAGGCCATCCGCCATCGAAGGCCCAAAAGACACTAGAAAGGACGATAGTAGTTGATGGAACCTGATATGAAGACCATGTTAGGCGCAATACAGACCCAAAGACCCGGAAATCATCAACCAAAAGTGTGAAGAGAGGGAGCAGGTAAAAGCCCAAGCAAGGGTAATTTTTGCCATTGCTCCGCATGCATGACTGTCCTAGTAAGGAGGAAATTCATCGGAAGCGGGAGCAAAACGACTTGAGAACTGAAAGCAATAGATCATATTATAGGGTTGAGGAAGTTGGCCCATCACGGTTGACACCTGCCATTATTGGAGTAGATATTATACTTGTTTCTAGCCTAGCGACTACGAAGACGGACTGAATTCACGATTGTTTATTCTGAAGACCAATAAAAGAGTAAATGACACTTCATCAACTTGGTGGTGGTCCTTTGAATGAACCACGACCATGAACAGCGCGCTTAGGTGTGCAAACCGGCCCAATCATAGGTGGGAGCTCGCCCGGAAGCGCAAGGAGTTGAGCCCCCGGCGCATTTGGATGCAGGAGGACCACCCGTGTCTAATCCACTGCTTGGGGATCAGGGGTACATGCCCAGGTGATAGCTGAATGATCATACTCATATTTGAGTCCACCTGCTCCATCTTGAGATCCAGTATTTCCATTTCGACATCCAAATTGAGTCCTGAGCGACCTGAAGAGGACCATTCAGCGTTGATTAGCCTGCACATGAAGATTGGTAAACTTGGAACATGCAACAAGGCTTCATTTGGCCCAGGTTTCTACCGGACCATGTATGTTGACCTGTCGCTTGAAATGCTCAGGGTTCCAAGTACCGTGATCTATTGATCCATCGTAATTGGTGAGAAATTTGATCAAAGCAGAGGAAGGTGCGAAATCGGCATCAAAATCCAGCCCGACCTCCAAGAAATAGTTGGCATCGGTATCAGTATATGAAAATCGCTTGTCGTCCTCAGACTCCAGATATTGAGACCCATATCGAACAAGGAGCTGGTATGGCGTCCCCGGATATTGTAATAAATCTTCAAAATGTACTGCACTCCACTCCTTGATAGGACCGAAATCATGCTCTCGGAAATCTCCAGGTTCAAGCCCACAGGGCATATTGATATTGACTCCGAGAAGAGCCAGTGGTGGTACTCGAGCACCCAGATCACCATCATTATCAGTTTGCATTTTTACACCATAAAGCACAGTCTGACAGCTCACCTTGCAGTTTGCAGTCTGAGTTACCACTTTTTCAGCGCCAATCAAAATCTCACGGCTCAACCGCAGCGCGCCTAGCCCAAATGGGGTATCGGCCATTCTGGGATTGATCCCATGTACGTCTCCTCCCTTTCAATGCCATGAGCTGCATTGTTAGGGCGGGTCAAGGGAAAATGATAAACCATCCCCATAGTGCCGTGATGCAGTTCCAATGAGATGTAACTGTTATTTCATTGGGCAGCAGGATCAGGTGATGATGAGCAATTTTGCCTTCTTGCACCGTTCAAACTGCCCAGTGTATTCCAGGAAAGAATTTAAATGAGACCTGATATGACTGACTCCCTTCAGCACAGTATGCCTGACCTTGGTTGAGATGAAATACATAGGTGTCCAAGACAGGAAGCACCGCCACCATCGGGGCTCGGATCAATCCGCATTTGGTGTGGCGGAATATAGTGGTTTTCGAAAAGTAGTCTTGCATCAAATTTATGTACTCTTCCAACACTGCATTGTGAGAATCAAAAGGGGTAATTTTTCGTGAAAAATGGCATCATAGATTGATTATATATCTTACTCTCAAATTCACCCTAGACATGACTGTGCCTTTTTTACTTATCCAGGTGCTGCTTACGTCTTTGGCGTACCCTATCACATCCTATAACTCAACTCAGAAGCCTCAGTAGCGCCGTAAATGCATGTAATCCCTGGCCAGACAACAAAGTGCTCTATTGATAAACAATGTATCAGATACATTTCCCTAGAATATTTGATCACCACAGAATCATTGAGTATTATTCAACCAGAATAGTGGTACCTGGGCCGATTGAACCGACGAAATACAGCACGGTACATTGAGATGAGAACTTGAGGGCAGACGTAGGAATCTTGATTGGATTGACAGCTCCCAACCGGTATGAAATACGTACAATGCATCTATATCAACATCCTGGTGTTTTTGCAGGCCGCCTCAACTCTTTGCTCTCCCAGCCAGGCTATATGGCTCGTGGAAGGAAATGATGAAAGGTATGTTTCCTCCATGATCAAAACAATAATCTGCTCCAAAACCGAGGCAAAAGGGACATTTTCAATGTATCGCACATTCCCAATGGTAGAATGTGCCATCCACAAGTTCGAGTATTTGGTGATGGCTATACCGGGTAAGTAGATGGGCCTTGTGGGATATGTTCACAAACTCCAGTTGGTGGTTCCAACACCTGCAAACAGACAGCATTGTGTCATGTATGAATGTGGCGCACATGTCACAGGTGGTCACAAAAACACAAATTAGGTTGTACCAGAGAGAACAGACGTACCTTGGCCGCGCATTATGGTTCAAATGAAGATGATACATTGAGAGATAATGTGGTCCCTCGAGCAGCAGCAAGCATACAGATTTAATGATGAGAAACAGGAAAGGCTCAGAACCTTATGCTATTTGGGTCAAATCGGGCCATAGCAGAGGGATCTCAAGAGACTCGATCTCACTTGTTTGAAAGCACATATTTGGACCTTAAATGGAGGTCATGGACTATTGAGCAGGCCCAAGAAAAATTTTCGGTGAATCGGCCCCCAATTCACCAGATAAAATATATAGGGCCACTGCGGCCCCACTGAGCTTGTGCTATATCTGCGGTGGGTCACTGGACATGCTGCCACTCAAAGTGCGGGATGCGGATGCCAACCATTTCATCTTTGATTTATTTTGGGCACAAGCCATCCAAGTATCAATCTGGGGACATTTCGGACCGAGGTTCCGAGAACCTTCCAGAACCTCGGTCCAACACGGCCGACAATGCCGCGTCATGGGCCGGGGTGCAACCAAACAGGCGTCAACTTGCTCTTTGTTCCGAACCACCAAGCCGCCGCCCCTGCTTTTTCTGTATCACTCCTCCGCACCCCCATTGGAGATCCTGACAGAATATAACATATCTTGGCCGCCCTGGTCAATTGACGTGGCTTGTCACGTCCCAAACACGTCCCCTTTGACCTTTGGTGAGTCATCTATTTTTGTTGCTGCTGTGTCATGCCCACTCTTTGAGTCCGTATTGACCGCCACACCATCTGCGAGGAGTTCTCCGACTCCATGGGATGGTGTGAATACATCACTGGACTATTTTCACATCCTTATGGCCATATCCCCCCGTTCCTCCTATTTGACTGCCACGCCGTCTGCGAGGAGTTCTCCGACTCCATGGGATGGTGTGAATATGTTGCTGAATTATTTTTCACATGTTTTATGGCCATATCCCCCCGTCTTTCTTATAGTCCAAGCCGTCATTTTGATGAATTCCAATAAATCTCATTACAGAGGATGCAGACCCGGTCAAAGACGCGCGCCAATCGGGTCTGTCTCGATGTGGATCTCTCCGTCACCTTTATCGATGCCTACGAGGCAGAGCGTGCTCGGCATGAGGTTGGAGATGAAGACGACACTGAGGGAGCTGAGCTGAGTTCCTCTGCACCTCCCCCCGTCTGCCCTCTTGTCGGTGACGACCTTGCTGCGTGGTACACCGATCAGAATGCGGATTCTGCTCCGATTCCGATTCCTCCCTCCTCCTCGACAATGTCCAACACTTCTCGCCCCGGTGTTGAGCAGCGACGCAAGGCTGACTACCGGAAGCACAAAGCCAAGGTCAAGAAGGGCCTTGCCAAGCACCGCGGTTCACACCACATTGACCAATCTTCACATCATTCCATCGACTTCGACATCAGAAACCTTGGAGCCTCTGGCGGTGGAGGCTATATCGGCAAACGCGACCGGATCAAAAGCCAGGGTCTACAATCAGCAGAATGGCTCATTCAGCATGAAAATTACACTATGTCAGACTTTACCGGGGAAGAGTGAGTCTTCTGGTTTCTTTGGTCATTTTTCTCATTCTGAACATGAACAGCGGCATCAACGAAGTAGTCACCGACCGTAATGGCATCATTATGATGGTCGCTGTCTGCCCGCCAGCCGGTGATACATCTTGGGCGCCTGTCTGTGATCAAGCTCACAATGCGATGAGCAAGGTCTCTGTACTCAACAATCAGGTCAAGCTTGTTCCAGACTCAAAACTCTCCCACCGAAGAGGCTCATTTCTCGCTGTCAATGCCGGTATGAGCTTCGGTGGAGGTCAGAAGGTCAATCTTTCGGTTTCTCTACTCTTTTCTGCTTTTGATAGTCTGTTTTAGAGGCCCGGTAACCTCGTACATCCAAAAAAGCTGCATAAAGTTCTCGATGACCTCCGAAAGGACGAAGGGATAAAGCGAATTGCTGGACTCCAGGCTTGTGAGTTCTCTAACATCTTGTTTGCTCCATTGCTCATGTCTCCGGAGCCATCTTACAGACATACGCTCCCAAAATCCATCGGAAAATGGCCGAGACCATCACTGCCCTGGAGGAGGACAACCCAAACCTGCAGCGAAACTTTCCAAACAGTCCTTTCGCCGCTGCCGCATACAACTGTGGACCTAAAACTTCGTGTGTCAGTCATGCCGACTACGGCAATGCTGCGGGATTTTTCTGCGTCATCACCGCTTGCGGCCAGTTTCCGGCGGCCAGTGGCGCACATTTCGTCAATCATACCTTGAAACGGATATATCGATTTCCTGCCGGTTGCAGCATGATAGTTCTATCTGCTTCATGCCGCCACGGAAATACACCTCTTCCGCCTGGTTTCAATAGGACCTCCTTCACCCAATTCTTTGCAGGCGGCCTTCTTCGATGGGTAGATTTCGGGTGTCAGTCAGTAAAGTCTTTGCTGGCGACTGAGGGTGGGAAACAGAAGAAGAAGGAAATTGAAGGAGAGGCTGGAGAGCGTGCCGGAAGGATGCTTGGACTCATCTCTCGTTTCAGTGAGGTCAAGGACGATCTCGAGGCCTTGTATCCCACTGCTGGCTCTTAATTAGTCTTTTCTTTCAAATTTTTTGTTTCCTCGGGTTCTGTCATAATTGGTCCTTTCTTGTAGATGTTTCTCCTTGTCCAAAATATGGTGTCACTACAGGAAACCGTATGCCGTATTGCTGTGCCCTTGAAGACCTGTTGTACGTATGAATCGCTGTTTTTTGGGAGGTTTACTCAACGAATGCTACAGCTTATCTCTTTCCGTTTCACCCGAGGCGGTGGAGTCCAACGTCGCTGTGGCCTGTGGTGAGGGAAAGATGTATTTTGTCTCCAGATCATCCTAGTCGCCATGAAAGAGACCCCGTTGCCTGGTGAGTAGGCTAGTACTGTAGACTGGATCAAGGAGAGCATTTACGGGCACCTTGGGTGCTGACTGAGGAGGGTCCCGAAGCTTCGGAAGAAATCTGACGGTATAACCAAAGCGGAGAGTATGTCAGTTTTCAGCTCTCCAGCGCTGATGATAGCAGTTCTGGTGTCAGCAAGTTGTGCTCTGATTCAAGGTTGACCCAGGACCAGCTTAGATCTCGTTGATGGGAGAGTTGGTCATAACAGGGCTTATGGAAATGCCGGGTGCTGGTATGCTTAACTGAATCCACGAACTTCACATAAGACACCTACTAGACATCAGTTCGATATTTTTTGGCCCCAACGCAGTGTTGTTTTTTAACTAACGGAGCTTTGGATGCATGTCAGCACCTGAACTTCAAGACCGCATCCCGGACTTCGAAGCGAGCATACTCAGTCAGACTCTGGTTTCTGTATGCCTGGTGAATCAATGAATCAGCTGGACAATTCTCGATATAGTTGTACAGAATACAAGTACAGTTCGGAAGCATACAATCAGCTACTGAGAAAGTCAGTTACTGGTCAAAATCAACGTACATGGCCCAATTTGGGCCAGTTCACAACGGATCATACCCGGATCATACCCCTTACCTTCATCTCGAATACTTGCGGAAAGACCAGCTGAGATGGCTATCCAGTTTCAGCAGTGCTCTCAGCGCCTAGCCCCACATTATCTCCGGATCCCTTGTGAAAGCCTGGATCCAAGAGAGACTTCTGTGGGTCTTTCGCTGACATCCTAGGTCTTGGGTTCGAAATCAAGGTAATTGCTGCCTTGACCTGCGAACTGGCAACAAGGGTTCTACCGTCAAAACAAAATGCACCAACAGGGCTGTCACAAGTGAATGGTATGATGAGAATAATACATCAGTCTTGAAAAGGATAGCAGACAAATCAACATACCCTCACAGCCTTGGGTTTCATATCATTCTTGCAACAGGCACAAATTCGACGAGGCGACTATGGCTCTAATTGGTGCCACAATATTTCCTCGAGGTGTCACGACCATGAAGGTTTTGTTTGTCGAGTGACGCAACATTGTCGAAGGTAGAGTCGAACTAAAAGGTCTGAGACATGATGCTTGCTTGAAAGCAGTCGGTTACCTGCAATCTTCGTTTCAGTCCTTCAGCGTCAATCCGAGAAGAGCGAACATACCAGGCGAGACGGCTTCAACACACCAGAAGCTTCGAAGAATGTTTCCATCGTAATTGCCATGGCTCTTTCAGAAGCTGTGGCCCTAGACCTTGAGAAGAGGATCACGAGCGCGTACTGTACTAAAAGCCAGCAAAATAACAATGGTTGGTGTAACTGGAGCTTCGTTGAAGGAGTTGAATGATCAAGGTTCCGGTGATCCCTATTTTCTAGTCGGACTGGGTTGCCTGGCTCGCTCCCTACAAAGAGCAGTAGCGCAAAGGTTCGTTGGTCTGTGAGATGATGAGGATATATTTGATGCTGAAAACAATGTCAGTAGAACGCACAGGGAATACAAAGAGTCATACCGGACAATCGCTCCAACTGGGCCGAGATCAGCATTCGGTGTCTCGCATCTTCACCGCCGACCTTCATGCCAGCAAGCCCGAAGAGGTCTCGTCCGATGGGCGGAGTATATACCTGAGATGCTATAAAAACCATTGGGTACCCCGATTCTAGCGAGATTCCAAATTAGCCTCATTATCGTAGCAGAATTGTCTTGAGCTTACCGAAAGCAGCCCGGCTTTGACCAAAGAAAGGGTTAGGCAAATGCCCAGAAAGAGCTGGACCTTTGGTTCGTAACTGGATCTCTGACCCTCAAGAGAAGGAGATTCAGGGAGAACTGCGGTTTTGTATCGTAAGCCTAGCAAAAGCCGAGCAACGATCTAGTCCAGGCAGATTTCGGTTTGTACAGAAGGACCTTCGGTATATCCAGAGCCTCTTCAAATGTTGATTCCGAAGACAAGAATCGACAAACCTCGCCGATTATGACGCCGAAGGTGGAGGTGACCAGTCGTTGACCCGGGGCAGTGATTGCAGTCCAGGCTTAACGGGAGACCATACTGATATCTATAGCCACGAATATACATTATTCGAATGACGAGACCAACCAAATCCAGCTGATCGGCGTGCTGCTGAACCTGGGCGCTGAGGAGCGAAACGTCGTCTGTCTGTCACGGGGAATAATGGGACGAGGAAACGAGTGGTCGGAATGGATTTTAAGAGCATAAAGCTCTCCTTTTCGAGTTGCAAAACTAGGCAAATCCAGCCAGTCGTGATGCTGAAGCTAGAGGCTGAAAAGCGAAACGTCCCAGACCTAGGCTGGACTGAGCCGACGGACGAGAGCCTAGGAGACCATTTCTTTGTAGCTGAGAAAATGGCCTAAAAGGCCTGATCCGACGAAACGGAGGAGCGTTATGTAAAGGCGTCCATCGTTCATCGGACTCATCACTCCGTCGGACGAGATTTTTGCGACTGAAAAACTTCAGCCTTGAGAAGCTCAGTTTACGGGTTGTAGCCAAGAACATCAAGCACTATATGCATGCTCGATTCGAGAAGATTATCCTCGTAATTACAACAGAAATGGGAAAGTCACAGCACGTGTGGGCGGCGCGTCAAGCACGATACACTGTCATGCAGCAATTCAGGATAGTTGAGCTTATGTGGGGCAATAAGTAGACCCTTCAGAGATTTTGAGAATGAAGAATATGCCAACATATGGCAAGCTGTCCATCTAACTCCAAAGTCCATCCGGCGATTTGATGGCTTGATTCCGGCGGTTGACGCTCGCGGTAGCCAAACAACAAATTCCACGATCGCAGTTAATGCTGTTAAAAATAAATGTTTGGGGGAGAATACCATGAAAGATAGCAACAGGTCATGTGGGTCACCGCAGGTCACCGCTGGATCCCAGTGCCGCCACATTTATATGGCTTGTATCCCTTGTATTTCTGAATAGAAACATCAGGGAAATGTATGATCCAGTCGAAGCCGACCTGTACAACTGACTACCTAGCTCTCAATCTCAATTGGAATCGCCATTTTTATTGTGGCGCAGACCGCCGAATCGTCTTCTGGGAAGCTACGAGAGTCGTATAGCATGGTGTGAAGTGAATCAGATTGAATAATTTCTACCCACCGAAATAGGTTTACTCGTCCATGAATAGCATTTTACAATTTGACTGTGGCGCAGACACGAAATATGGACCTTTCGGAGACTGTATTATCGGTGGCACAGAAAGAAGCATGGAAAGAACTGATGCATTGTTAAAGAGTTTTAAGTAATACTTATCAAGACATAGGGCGGTCCTTTACATTACTGTCCACTGAACATAGACACACTCTCGACCGCTTCTTCATCATGAAGCACAGCATTAGAGTTCCGAAAATGTTTCAAAATAGTCAATATCAATGTATAGTTTGACTTACAACAAATTTTTTTAGCCCCAGATTGAAAGAGTGACCGGATACCAGCAAAGGTGCTATGGACCATTGAAGTCAATTGCATGTGCTGTTAGAATTTTAGGACTTTTTCATTTCTGGCCCAATCAGACTAAGTTTCAACATTCGAGGAATTTCAGCATATGTAGCATCATTGTCCAATAAACTAAGCAAACCGCCCACTACTTCGAACAGAAAATAATGTTCAATGTTCGTCCGACCACATCCGATGCCATCAGTGGACTCCGGCAAGTTCCGGCCAATCAAGTCTTTCCTTCTCCCATCATGTCGCTTTCATTGGGCCGCCTCAAGACGGTCGAAATCTAATCTGAAACCTCATAAACAAGTACACCATTCAAATTCCAGCCGAATTCCGGTAGGTTCGTGAATACCGCGGGTCAAAGTGCATTTTTTTGGTTTCCTCTCCGGTATGAGGCTGCAACCAACCCGCAGTGGCAAAACCAAAGATTCATAATTCATTCCAGGTTTCCAATACTCTGCATTGCTCTACCTTGCCAGCTGGTTTGCGCTGTGTGACCGCTGGAATAGCGGCCGCCGACGGTGCGTGTATATTGCTGCATCCGTAGAGACTATACGGCAATCACTATAATGGTGGAAATGAGCAAGGACTGATTTGGAACCGGGAGACCTATTCGTTCAGTTTTTGTCCACCGAGAGCCAGTCGGTCCTCCGCTGGAGGGCTGTCACAGTATGCTCCACTTTTTGTCAATTCTCTGAGCTTATAAGAGCTCTATTCATTTGCCATTGTAGCGACCCTTGTTCACAGGAATATAGTGCTGAAAGCCAATTCATCTGTATACAAAATATACTGGCCATTCGTCCGACGGGCGGCGCCTATAGATCGATGGTGCTAGGGCAGCTCGGAGTTGACTTGATCCGCGGAGAAGAAGCTTGGAAGAAACTTCATATTAATCACTGCGAGCAACATCGAATGTCGTCGAATGGCAATGCCATTCCATTCTATTCTCCTTTGAGTAAGTATTCTTGGCTGTTAATCAAGCCTAGATTTTGCTCACACAATCTCGGTTTCAAAGGCAAAACATGTGACAAGTCAGTCGACGGACATCGTGTTCTAGCGGACGTCGCCTTCTCTATTAGGATTTGTATGGCGAATCCGCTTCGGATATGGCCTTTTAGGCTATTTAACCACCTACAAAGAATTGACCTGTCAGGATTGATCCGATCGGCTCCACCCCTTCCATAGGTGAAACGTCCTCCGTCTGGTACGAAGAATTACGGGAGAGCTTAACGGATGACCAGCGCAGAGTTCAGCGGCATGTAGCAGGATTATTCGAATGGCAAGAGCCGCTAAATCGCGCTGATTCCGGTCGTGCGGTAGCAAGAGGTGGTTAGCACGTCTCGAGATAGGGCGATATCTGGCGGAAATCCATTTCAATGGGTCATCCTACATATATATAAGAGTCGTTTCAACAATAAGAATGAGAATTACCCAGACAGAACGACCAGAATGTCAAACTAGAGCTATGGCGATTGTCGTCGGGTTTTCTGCATGGGAACACGGTCCGGTGGGGTATAAACCGGTGAGAATGGTTCTAGAAACTATAGGAGACCTCTCGCGTTGAGCTCGGATTTTTGGTGGCGTTTGGCATGGTCAGTTGGCGTCGCGGTCAATGCTGCACAAAAATGATGGTGACTGTGACTGTCACGGTACAGTATCACATGTTTGAATTTCTCCAGCCGCACATCATTCTCCGATACAGTATCGGGACCAGATGAAATGAGCTAGAAGTTGTTTCTGGCAAATAAGCGAGAAGATCAGCCTGAGTATGGAAGCAAATGAAGCCCTCTTAGAGCTCATAGCTCCTTCCATATGCGTTGATGTCTCGATATCGGATAAGATTAGAATGGATATTGGTAGAAGGTCGGAGATAAGATGGAGAAGTAACTGATATATACACTATAATATACAATGTCCAAGCATTTCGCAACATAGTCCAGCAGATAATCCGCGGCGATGCGCAAGGGGTTTGCGTCCATATAGGGAGGGCACCATGCTGAGTGGATCTGAAATGAAAGTCAATAACATTGAATAGTATGAGATTACCAGTAACTGCACTGACCTGATGTGCCCCCGCAATGCCTGGCGGTTCAAGAATATTTGATTTGTATTCATGTATTTATGCCACCGATTCATTGACGCGGTTCAAACCGTCCTAATGCAGCCCAAGTCAAGCACTATCCATTGAATTTGCATGAATTTTCAGTGGCCGTGATTAGCCTCGTACAACGAACGTCATAAGTACTCAGCGCATATGCCGATCAGTACCTCTCGTGAGTCCTACACCGATTCGTCACTCTTTCATACAGCGCTTTCTCTCTAGAGCTCTAGAGCTCGACCAGTGAGATACTGGAGATCCTCAGGGAGAATCACAACTCCAAAGAATTCTTCCAATACAGATGCACGTCACGTTCCTCCTCGGTATTCATGATTCTTAGCACCTCTGAGTGGGTGTCAAGGTGCCTTTTCAGAGTGTTCCCCGCCCAGGAAAGCTTCCCCAGGTATCATATCGACAAGTTCAGACCTTGTGCTGGCTGAGCAGATGACTCCCGCCGCACCCCATTCAACATTGATCTGCTGCTGAATCTCTCGCTGCTCCTCGTTGCTTATCCAGAAATACTTTTTGCAAACAACGTTACCCCAGAACAACGACGTCCTGAGACCCAGAAGGCTGTAATTGAAGTTTTCGAAATTGTTGACGAAGAATTCATCCTCGATGAATGAATACATCACTGGGGATGTCCATGACTCTGAATGATATTGTCTTGGTGGAAAGCTTCCAGCTGCCACTCAAGTGGCGTTAGATCTTTTGTCCATGATTCTAATATGAAAACAGTGAGACTTGACTGCAGTCCCAAGATACAACTTCAACGAACCAAGACTCGAATCAGTTCTAGCAATCCTCCGGAGAACATGGCGCTCCGATGGTGATGCACCCATCACGCGCCGATTTTGTTCCAGAAGAATCGGGCAAATGACTCCGCGGCTGACATCTACACGATATGACATGTTGCTGGGTCTGTCCTCAATATATGGCTGCACAAATAGAACCATGTGTACAAAGCCATGGAATACTGGCTCCACGCCCGTCGGCTGCAACCTTTAGACAACCATATACTGGTAACTGCGCCTCTATCATCGCTGCGACTCAAGCCCAGACAAACCGCACCGGCGGTGACGGTGAGTCAGTGGCAGTGAAATTGAGACGCGTCCCGCACGTGCTGCGAAATCCCCTCGTGGTGCGAATATTGGGATTCGGGACTCGTCCCCTCGGCACAGCACGTGCTCAAATGATGGAGACAGACCTTCTTCTGAGCTGTCATCATCCGTCGTGCAAAGGAAGACGCTGCAGCTCTCGGCGCTCCTGCTCGCTCATCTCGACATCGGAAAATGGCGGGATCCTACGAAGCTCGTGCTGTAGATGAAAAGAGACAAGAAGGGAGGGGGGGAATAGGGAGAATACAGAAGGAAGCAGAGGAGACGAGCTGATAGGATATTTGCGGATAGAAATCAGGAAACGGTACGTCACATCTGTTACATGCCGATTTCGTTTCTGACGGTCTTTCTGTTCTTCTTATTCCCTTTCCTCTGGTCTGTTTATTCTCTTACAAATTGTCATCCCGGAATCGGTGGTTGTCTGTTCGATAAACCTTGCTCGTTCCGGCACTGGTCGTCTGCTTGACCAATCCGTGGGGCTCGACCTCCCGCCATTAATCCTTGCATGGTCCCCTGTTCGGAATCTATGCTTGCATGGTCTACCGCCAATCGTCATTGCGACATGACCTTGCATTTCGCCGTCGCGACCTGGGTTCTCCCAATTCTCGTTATCTGCATCGTCCGTCGCTCCTCGTCGAATCCATATTGCCTCGGAATCCATTGCATGACCTGACTTTGCTCCCGCTGGTCCGTCATCTCACCATGACCTCGCCTTATCACCCCAAATTCATTACACGATGAACATTGACCATCCAATATCCATCCTTGGTCGTCGCTTGCTGCTTGCATCGTCGTCGCTTCCCGCTTGCATTGTCCTCGCCAATGACCTTGCTCTCGCCAATCCATGGCGTAATCTGCTCGGTCCTCCTGCATCGACTTTGGTCGCATCTCCTGCGTTACACCAGAGAAGAGAAGGGAGGCTGAAGAAAACGGGTAGAGAAGCAAAGCTCA
>JARIHS010000147.1:0-85789 GCA_029320655.1 Mycena floridula | reverse complement strand
GCAGCAGAGTCTTTCAAGTTGCTCCTTTTGGACTGGAAAGCCGGTGGCGACTGAAGAGTTGTAGAAGTTGAAAGCGGCGTATTCTGAGGGACACAATGAGCTTTTGGATCTATGAATTCAACTTTCCACAGACTTACTTGGTTCGCCTGATTCATTCGACGCAGATCTTCCCAAGTTCTCCCCATTTGTCCCCTGTAAAGGAGATAAGCAAAGGAAAGAATGAACAATGCTGGAATTACCCAATCTGATCAAGAGACGTGTTCCTAGATCTGGCAGGAGAGTCCTGACAAACTTGGCGATCGAATGTGAATTGGAAAACGGCTGATTATCGCAACCCTCTATTCGGATGAAATTCAGAGTTAGACGTTCGAATTCGGGCAGAATATTGGTTGTGAAGTTTTTCCAGTCAAACTCGAGCATGTCTGTTTCGAGTCCCTTGCCTCGATGAATGTAAAGCTCGATGACAATGTCTTGCAGTATTAGAGTGGGAACAATATCGCGGCATATGGCGGGGAGCTGAGAATGGCAGTGACCATTGACATGGAGGTCGAGACGGCGAAGGTTTTCCAGCGGCTGGGTCATCCGACGCAAGACACTGTATTCTAGGAAAGTGGAAGTTAATGTAGCACGAACGGCGTCAATCAGGTACATACCTTGCCCCCCGTCATCATATAGATCAAGACACAGGTGTTCAAGTGAGCTGGCGGCGAGATCTAGAATACGCACCAGAATTGAGATGGGGTCCTCTTCATCATTGAGATCATATTCCACTGCTAACCAGCGAAGACAGGATGGTCGACTGTATGCAAGAAATTCGTCGAACCATCTCATCACTGTCGAGTCCATGTAAACCTTGGTCAAGCTCGACAAGTCGCAGGCTGGGATCTCGTCAATGCCATCATCAAGAACATGAATACATTGCAAGTTGAGACTGGACAACGGATCCAGGGTATGGACCAATTTCGCCAGGTCGCAGCGGAAGATGGATAGGTTTGAGAGTCGAAGCTCTACAATGCCGAGAAAACTGGAAAGAAATTGGGTCAAGTCGCTGTTGAATAGCAGACATGGATCCATTCCAATATACGTCCTATCAGAAGCGTCTCTGAAGGATAATGTATAGACCTTGAGAGGTTGATATTCGGGATGGATAGAGGGAAACTAGACAATGCTGTTTCGGTGAAAACCTGTGTCGAAAATGGCTTCCTTCACGGTTCTGTTAGCCAGGGATGGCGTCCGAAGCGTGAGGTCATGCCATTTATCCAGATCGCCAGCGGTAGAGACTGTTATGGTCGAGAACAGATGCACGACAGCACTGGAACGCCAGTCTTTGGAGACGAGGCACAAGGAGCGCAATGTCGGCTTGTCGGATTCATGATGACCGACGATTTCCTCGATGATATCCAACGGTAATTCAACTGCAAAGTCACATTTAATATGAAATGACGCGGAAAATTTGCCTTACATGTAGCCATGGATCGTCAATTGCGAAAGAATGTTGGGCAAATGTTGGGTGGACGAAGTCGCGTTGCAGGAGGTATCAGGTCACACTTGTCACAAGCTCTGCTCAAAACCTCCATGACGCATTGAACAGCATTCCAACTTTCCAACTTTCCAGCCACTGGACCATCACCCAATATGGAGGTAAAAAATTGGTTGGGTCAGGTCTCCGACCTCAGACAGACCCTCGGTTCTTCTGTCAAGGGAATTTTCCGAATTAGGATTTGGCACCGGCTAAACGGTTGTTTGATTACACCTCTCCAATGCTGCCGCCCTGACGATCATCGTATAAAATGACCATGTTCTCAGCCGATTACCAGCGTCTTCCTTCACCATTGTTTTAAATTGCCTGCTATGCCAAACCAGCGAGATCTCCTCAAACCTGTTCTCACTGCCGACCTCACAGGACAGATTGTCTGTGTAACAGGAGCCAACACGGGTCTTGGACTTGAGGCTGCGAAGCATTTTGCTCGAATGAATCCTCAGAGATTGATTCTGACGTCTCGCGATGAGAAAAAGGGCACCGACGCGCTGAAAAGTGAGAGCACTTTTTGCATCTGGATCAATATCTGCCTCTGAACGCTGTCTAGAGTTGGTCGAACAAACGGGCTTCAAGCGAGCTGAAGTTTGGCGCCTGGATCTCAACAGTTTGAGTTCTGTTCAGCAGTTTGCAGATAAAGCTGCGAAGCTCGACCGACTGGATCACCTCGTGGCGAATGCTGGGGTGGCTAGCAATGACTTTAATCTGACGGACGATGGTTGGGAAGCTGGGTATGAATGTGATTTCTCGCTCCTTTATTCTGGGTCACTGACTCGGCTAGCCTTCAAGTGAACAATCTCTCGCAGGAATTGCTCGCATTGTTACTGCTTCCTAAAATGCTGGAGACCGCAAGGCTCTTTTCTGTTGTCCCCAGACTTGTAGTGGTATCTAGCGGTGCACACCGCTCGATCACAGAGCTTGAACCAGAGCTCGCAAATTCGACCAATATCCACCAGACACTTTCCAGCAAGGAATATTGTTCTCTCCCTGGGTAAGCTGTCCTTGCGAGACAACACGTCCATGAACCTGACAGGTACTTTTCACAGGAAAATGGACATGCGCTACCCGATAACCAAGCGTAAGGTGCTGGAAATCTGTTTGTCGAAAACATGCTGAACTCTTGATCAAGTTTTCAATATTTTCTTTGCTCGTGCTCTCTCGGCTCATCTACCCCCTTCGCTTCTGGTCGTTTCGCTCAGTCCAGGGTTCTGCTTCTCGGAGCTGCGACGCAATGTCACTGCCGAGCAACTTGTCGAATTCGAAGCTATGGACCGTGAATTTGGTCTGACAGCCGAAGAGGGAAGTAGACATATTGTCTATGGAGTCACCGCAGGACATGGAAACGCCGAGGAAGAGGTGAAGCTCAAGGGAAAGTACCTTTCCTGCTCGCAAGTCACCGATGAGAGCGACTTTTCTCTCAGTGACGCGGGCTACCAAATGCAGAGCAGAATTTGGGTCAGTACCACATTTCATCGACTTTTACTATCTTTGACACAACTTCAGAACGAGACTCTGCAGATTTTGAGCAATGTTGATCTTCGAGTCGGAGCTATTGCGAAGGAGTGCTTGATCTAACGAGTTTTCGTGTAACAGGTCAGATTCAAAAGGACTGTACAGTTTTGAGACAAGTAAATAAAGCAGACTATAGACCTCGATAGTTGGGTATATTAGTCAGCCTGATGACGAAGCTCTGGCTGCCGGCCCGACCATAACCGAAACCCTTCCGGTCACGACTGGCGCCTCTCCTCGCTCAGAGTCAGAGCCAGAGCCTCTAAAGCGTCTTTCAGTTCAGAAATCTTCATTCAGGTAAATTCCAACCTTTTGGACGTTTCCAGAAATTCGTCACGCTTTCGGCCCACTTTGTGCCCAGGATGGAAAGACTTGTTTCTGACGATACTACCAAGGCGGCCTTGTTCTCGTCTACTTATATGTGCTCTTTGCAAGGTCATACAACTTCTTTCTCATACCATACTAAACGTCACTGGAATCGACAATTTCTCTCCTTGACCAATGTCTACCTTCACCAGCCTCCCGAACGAGCTGGTTCACTCCATCTTCAACTTTGGCGCGTCTTCAGATAATGAGCTGTGTAAAGTGCTCTGTCTGGTCTCGTCCTGGTTGCGAAAGATTGCATTGCCGCATCTTCGACCCGTCATCGTCTGACATCATCTTCCCATTGACGACCTCCTCGAACCTCTTCCACAAGGTTGGATTTTCCCAGTCACACTACCCGTCATCTCTGGTTCGATGGTCGACACCGACTTCTCGATGTTCGACCTATCGAGGAAATAGCGCCTCTGATATTCGGGAATCATCCGAGAGCGGCAAGGATTGGGTTGTCTGGAAACTGCCTATCGGCGCTGGCAGAGGCTTTCGAGAAGGAGAACTCCTTGCTTGCGGTTGAGAATATCGATGTGACAATCCTTCCAGGTTTGAAATAAGGAGATATTATCGCATGCCGAGCAAGTATGAGGAGCTGAATACCCTCTGGACCACTGGGTCGTCATTGAAGAGCGCTGCCTTTGCAGAGCACGTCGAATCGCTCTGGCAGGCAGTCGAAGGCCAGGAAAAGGTAGGACAGTGGTACAGATTTCTTCGAACCGTCGAAGTCCGACACTGAGACCGGTAAGGTTTGGAAGTCGGGCAAGGAATTTGGGGAAATCTGCTATTTCATCGAGAATGGTATCGGGTTTGATCCAGATTCGTTCTACCATCGAAGCCGGGGTTTGCGTGAGGCTTCCAGCGACCGGTGTATCGAAATGAACCAGGAGCGACAAACATCTGAATAATCTTCTGCAGATGGATTTCAACTTGGATCGAATCATCGCTTCGAACTTCAGGTTGCATAATAATCGTCTACATCAAAGTCAGCACTTATCGTTTCGTTAGGTCATGTACGACGCACCTTCCAATTTCAACAGTCACACCGGGCGTTCTCTCCCAAATGCTCTCCATTCCCAATTCCCAAGTCTTCGAAAAGTTGGTACACGAGAGGACACAGATGCGGCGGTCTCGCAGCAGATGATCCAGCAAAATGCTGCACACCCGATTATCCTTCAAGATATCGACCGGAACCACCTTGGCTCCCGCTGCTAAAGAAGCACCAACATCTTTAATGCTGGAAGGGAGAGCAAGCCTTCAGCCTGCTCCATCCGATTACTGGGCATCCCAACAGCAAGATGAGTGAGGTTTACAAAGAGAAGACGATTTGGCGCAGCGATATGGGCGATGAGGCTTGCCACTGTCGGTGTAATGATTCGTCTGACCCTTTTCAGCACTCTAGCAACCTCCTTTGCATTTCCGACTAGCAAATTCGACAATGCACCTTCGTCTTGCAGCGTGAGATGGAGGTCGTTGGGCATTCCATTTCAGAGCAGCGGGATAAACCCTACATTCTAGGAGGAATAGTTTTCGGAAAAGATCGTAGGAAAGGGAGATTTCTGATACGCTGACGCATTGGTCGAGAAGCTGGAAGACGTTGTCGTAGTCGCAGGCCTTGTTGAACCATACACGACGTGGGAGAAGAGGTAATGGCGGTGGAACTGGGTCGTTCAAGAGACATAAAAGTCGAATAATTGATTCTGGGATCGGAATGCGAGGATTTCGTACTTCATGGTGTTCGGGGAGCGCAAGGATCATTGCCGTAGGCATTTATATTGGCAGAAGGTGTTCGTTCAGAACAATAGCTGCCCGAGAACAATAACAATAAGGACAACGTTGCGCCGAAGGCAACAATCATGTGGCCCTGCAAAGTCGCGACGTTGGAACAAGAAAAGCAAAACAAAAAGGGACATACCTAAATCACGGAGAAGGTATAGACCTCTGGTCGCTGTGCACCTGCTCACTACCTGCTCGACACAAAATTTTGAGCAAGTGACAGGCTGTGACAACACTCACACCGGGCCACCGGAACCATTGCCTTTCCCTCGACCATCATGCCGTCGCTGCAGGACTTGCCTGAAGAGCTTCTTTCGGAAATTGCAGCCTTGTTGGTCGGATGCATACGAGCGTTATCCGGAATCAATGTATCGCTATGCGTCCAGCAGCATCCTCCGCTTTCTGTGGTGAACCGCTTGTTCTGACGGATCTGTTTCTTGGCTTTCCCTTATCTCAAATGCAGAAGCGTCAAAGAGCTCGAGAAATTGGAGAATGAATGCATAGGCCAGTCATCTTTTACTAGCTTCGTGAAGCTCGCTGCTCTAGACAGACAAGGGGACGGTTGTCTAAGAAGTCGGACAAGTCCTTGGACAGCCAGGACGGTGTTAAGGTCCTCATCAAGGTAGAAATCAGTGTGGAAATCCATGATTCTGTCCAAATGTACAATCAGGGGGCTGCAGATGACCTCGAAGATGAACTGGAGCACCATTTCTGTAATCTCCAACTCCTTGTTCCTTCCTTCCCATCATGAATTTCTCCGTCTTGTTCTTCGGCAACTTCTGCGCTGCTGTCCCCCCCCTATGCTCGTCTCTCTGCAGCTCCTGCCGCTGTCTCCTTCTTATCACTTATCATACGAGCCGAGAATGCAGCGGCATCCCGACAGGCAAAGCAACGGCCTTTGACAATGGTTTCTGGACCCCAGGATAAGTATTCTGCTGCTGTAAATTCTATCTACGTTCAACTAGTAGTGGGATACAGCGGTGCCCATGAGTCTTCATTAATCCTTGTCTCTGACCTTCCATCCCAATTTGTTTTCTATTCCAGTCTCTGTCACCACTTCTCCCACTGCAGGATGTCCTCGGGGTACGACCAACACCGCCTGGGTGGCCTAACCTGGCTGGTCATACTACGGTTACCTTGGAGTCGCCTGCCATATAATACCGGAACGTAAGTCGGTCCATTTCCCCCTTGAACGAAATCTGCTTCATAGCAGTTCCATTGAATCTACGAAGATTCTTGCATTGTAAAGCGTTCACTATCGTTGATATGATCTTAGTCGCTACCTATGAATGAATAATACGTTTTTGATCACCGATTTGCTTGAACCCAAAGATGGATAACTGTCCTCGGAAGCAGGAAGATATGCTGTTGGTGAGGTCTAGCAACATTTTTGAGGTCACCCAGGATCTTCAAGGTCCCCAAAGACATCTATCAAAGATCCCAATCTTCCAGAGCGAATGCAAGGATTCCGAAAGTAGCAGCTGCATCTGCTCCACCACCTGCAAGACTTTCCGTCCCTCTTCGTATGAACCTCACAAGCCCATCGAGCTCTGCCGACATCTTGTCTATTCGTTCGAGTACTCCTTCGTCTGCAGTCGATATTGTGGTTGCCGCCATTGATAATGAAACAGCTTCATCAACCTCAGAATCATCCTCGGAAGAACTATCTTCTCCAGCCGGAGCGTCGAAAAAGCCAATGACATTCTTCCGCTGGCGTCGTTGACGTCGACTATGATGGTGGCGTCGGCGAGATACTGAAGCCCGAGATAAATCAAGTGTCGGTGCTGTATCAGAGCCAAAGCCTGCGAAGATGTCGCCGAAATGGAAGCACAGGTCGAGAATCGTCAGGATTGCCCGATGCAAAGAAGAAGTCTTTCGAGTCGTCAGTTGGGAGACCAGCAAATCACAATTTGTACATACCGCTTCTTGAAGCAAACAGCGCCCTTGAATCTTGTCGAGACTAAGAGAATGTCAATCGAGAGAAGCGGAAGACGACATGGAGTACTGACTGCTCATCGTGAAGGCGAATCATCTCATCTAGCGACTTGGCCCCAGCGAGCTCTTTGTGAAACTTCAAGACTTGCGCATGAATGACCTAAATTCGGGAGTCAGCAGTGCCTGGAAAGATTGGCAAGAAGCTCACATATGTCGTCACAAAGGTTAGAAACATGCTGTTTTCTGGTCAGCCAAGTTCATCTACAGAACTGACAACTTACTCGATAAACCACTTGAGGCGACCTCTCAATGCATAAAAGACTTTGAGCTCGTTTCCCATCTTCCTGCTGTCACCGCGAACAAGGATCCTCTCGAGTACACTTTTCGCCCTTCTGATCTGTAGCAAGAAAACCAAAACCTCCCCATAAACCTGCATCGCTTTCGGGCTGAAGATATAGGTCAACGGAAATGGAACAGCGTATTCCACCAGCAGTCCTTCGATAGCGCGAACAGTCCTGCTGATATTCTTGTGATGCTCTTGGCTTCGATATGAAAGCCGGACAAGAGGAAGATGGATCCAATCCTTGGCGCCAGCATTACTGTTAGCCTCGACGGTATCATTGAATGCACTGTTCAAGAAATGAAAGTCGGCCCAGTTCTGCTGACCGTCCATCTGGAGAGCTGATCAGAAGCTGCTAGTCGTCGTAAAACAGACATACCTTGGCGAAGAGCAAGTCTGAAAATTGGCTCATAACATCTCCCCGGCCCATGAAGTAGAGATTCTCCGTCGTCTGTAGATGTTGAAACAAATCACAATCCTGGGCGACCACTTCTGCGAGTCGAGCTCCAGTGGCAAGACAATATGGTGTCAGCTCTTCGTAAATGAGGCTCGAGAGCGTGTCGACAGAAACGGAGAATAGACCTGATTGACTATCCGCCGCTGTAGTGACTGGTTGAGAAGCTACCGAAATCAACTCGGAGAAGGATCTCCATTTCAGCTGCACCTCGCTCGTCACGTCAAGCACCTCAAGCAGACCAACAGCTTTGCCAGAGCTCAGAACCGGTTCTGCAACATGCAAGAGAAATGCTGGAATGCCTCGGCGACGATCCATCCCTTCTTCTTCCTCTCGAACACCGTCTCTCAACGTGAATCCTTCTGCCCAAAAGTCAGGGTCAAGCAATCCCATTCCCATGACTCCAGTCCCAAGCCCATTGCATTCGATGAAAAACTCGTCGTCCAATTGTTCACTGGCTCGAGCATCGAAACCTATTCCAACAGCCATCCCATCTTTCAACCAACGACCAATCATCGTCCAAACTGGCTGAGCAGTTTTCACGAAAACCCTCATGATGGTGTCAGCGACGACTCCATCGCCTCTTTCTAGATGCTCTTGAACCGATAGAAACAAAGTATCGAGGAGATGAGCTATAGATATCGAAGGCGGTAATCGTGAATTCGGCAGCGTCCATTCGTTGGAACCACTAGGCGATGTCCCAATGACCTTCGAAATGATGTCCCAAAGCACCTGGAATGCTTCCGAAAAGCTGTCCCGAACTGCCTTTTCTGTTGATAAAAGACTGATGACCAGCTTTCCTTCATTTGGGTTACTTGATTCGATGGAGCTTTGGGATGTGGGAGCACTGCCAGCCAAAGCTTCGCAGCTTTGTCGCTCTCTATCGGCGCACCAAACATTAAGGGCTTGAACCTCTTCCCGAACAGCATCCGCAAAAGCTTCCAGTGTCCTTGTCGCTCGTCTGGTCACTGATATTCGCGACGAAGGCGGTGGACTGATGATAGCTTTGGTGAACTGTCGTAGCTTTTGCAATGTAGTCGCGGTTTTTGCAAATGCTGAGACGATGGAATACTGCGATAGCAGTGAGAGATGTAGAAGTTTTGGGGTGTTTTTGGAGACCTGCAGTGAAATAAGACGAAGAACCAAAGTCAATGAAGGATAGACTGACCGTAAACCCGAGCTCTTGCCAATCCAAGAGCATGTTGCTCCGACCTTGCAAAGCCATGAGAATCTCTCGAACAGCATCTCGCTCATAAATGTATCTCTACAGCGAGGTTAGTCGTGTTCAGGTAGAAAGGATCAAGACCAACATCTGATAGCTGCAGTATTTCAGCAGGAAGGCCATTCTGAGGTCCCCGACCCAAGACCTTCTGGAGAGTGGGACCTGCAATTCGGTTAAAAAAGGACCAAATGAGGAGCAAAGCTCACCTAACCTAGGACTGAAGCATCCCCAATGTCGAATCGTACACCCAGTCTCTCCGTCATCTTCCATTCCGGTCTCCAATACTGTCTCTTCTGAAGATCCTCCATATCCTTTCGATGGGCATAAGCATGAAGCGGGCGCGTCAGAGCTGGTTCAACGATAGGTGCTTCCAAAAACGACTGTCGAGGTTCAGGCGACACAGGAAAGGTTTCATCGTCGTCCGTCGAATCCAGATCCATATCGTCAGAGTCCAGCGGCGACAGCGATGGCGAATCATCAAGATAATCGTCCTCGTCCTCAGGGCTTCGAATGCCTTTGACCGAACCAGATGGTAATCCGTGCACACCTTGCCAATGTTGTCCTTCATATGGATCGTCTCGCAGAATTTCGGCCCATGTCAATGCCTGAGGAGGTGCTGGAGGATTCGTGAGGTTCTCGAGATATATCGAGGCATAAGCGACGGTGGAAGTCGTTGGGGCCTGAGATAGAGCCAACTGACAGTGCAAAGATCAGTCTGGCGAGCGGGAGATGCTCGGTTTGGTCTTACAAGAAGCTGAATATGATCTGGAAGATGGGCTATCTGCCGATAATGTCGGTATTGGTTGAATTATCGAGAGAAAGAGGTTCTCACTGTAAAGTCCTGATCCAAGTCGCTGTTCTTCGACAAGTGGGCCTTCAGCTGACGATAACAGGTCTCCATAGCATCAGCAAGAGCATCTCGAGAATTTATACGCGCTTTCTGCGCGTGTCTACGGTGAATTATGAGCAATGCCTTTCAGCAGAATTCAGCCATTGACGCACCCAGAAATTATTGTTCCAGCACTCTTTATACCCAAGCTAGCTCCAGCCTTATTTAACGTGGTGCTCTCGACTCGTTCCAGGACCATGTCTACCAATTTCCGCCTCTGTTCGTCCTCTTTATCTCGCTTCTCCTCGTCTTCCCCTGTATCGGATCGAGGTAAAAATTGTGAGACCAACTGCTCGCAAAGCGGCAGTAGACGGTTCTGATTCGCCTTCGCATGTCGAGACTGTGGTCGTTGAGAAAGCCGCGATGTAGGTCTGACTGAAGCGCTCGAATGGGGTCGTAGGGGGGCCAAGCTGGAGCTCAAAGTAGGTCGAGATTGTGACAAGGTCGATAAAGCACTTGATTGAGGACGAGGAGCACGAGGACCAGACGAGATTGAATAATTGCTCATGGTTCAGAAAGACATGAGACAAGTTCCCGATTTGGACAGCGTCGAATAAACACATTTTATAATTCAACGTATACAGCCTCAGGCATGCTGGTTTGGTGAGCGTAAGGCAAAGAACAATACAAGGCGAACAATAGCAAATGCAGAAGAAAGAGAAGCGAGGATACGATTACAGTGACAAACGGGAAATGCAAAGCAAAGAGATCATATGAGGATGTATAGATAAATGAGATTCCGGATTTGATAAAGAGAGTGTACAGTATGTAGAGAAATTAAAAATTCTATTCAAACAACTGTTCTGTCCGACGCTGCTCGACTGTGCCATGCGGCTTTGGAATCGGGTCGCGGTTTCCCTTGCCTTCAAGGGCGACTTGAGAGGCTGCCACATCGTAGTCTTGTGAAGTTTTGTATTGGCGCCGGACTTGGCCCAATTCGCGATGCGACTCTGTGTGGTGACCACTAGGGTTTGGTTTGGACTCTGCAACATCTAGTTATACTATTTGCGCCTCTCCAGAAATGTCATGCAGCCTGCAAGAACGTACTTATTCGATGTAATACTTCAAGCACAGATCATGCAATTCGGCCTCAAAGTTGTCCGGGTCCCCTCGGTCCAAGTCCTCTGCTACTGAATCGAATGTCTCTTATATTTATCCGCCAGAACATCGAGGTATTTGAGACACTTACTTGGCCAGCTTCTGCAGTTTGTCCAAGAGGTGGGCAAAAATTGTAAAGATACACGATGTTGATTTTGGACTCAGATCATCACTACAAGTCAGAATATGGTCTCAGGACAAAAATCGGGTAATTTTTGAGGAGACTTACCATATAAGGAAATATGGGGGGGAGGGGGGGGGGCCCAGGCTCTGGAAATTTTAGCAAAAGATGCAGAATGGTGTGAAACATCTATAAAAAATATTAGAAAAAAGGGTGGGAAATTCGAAAATATATTACTAAAAAGGAAATTGCGGCCGATCCATTGAGAATATCGGCAAACTGAGTTCCGATTCGGATTCCTGGACCTTTTTTACACCATAAATCAAGGTCATGTCCCTTGACAAATTTTTGCCCACCTCTTGAGTTTGTCGATGATCTTGCAACAGTACTAGTTCCAGACGATAGGCAATTGGTGTTGCTCCCCTTAGCTGCACCTTTGCAAACAATTCTTGAACGCAGTTCGGCTTTCTGTCATGAATGAATCAGACAAAGTAGAGATTCAACGAGGACTGAACTGACCTTGACACCAATGGCCTAAAAAGGTGCAAATCCAGCGGTCCATTGCATATTCTCATAATCCGAGCCTCAGCCTCAAATTCTGCACAATCATCCATTGGTACACTGACTCTATCTTGTTAACTAGGGTTTGGGTTGTTGCAGCACCTAGTTATACTGTTTGCGCCCCTCCAAAAATAAGATTGCCGTCTGCAAGTATTCGATGTAATACTTCAAGCACAGATCATGCAATTCGGCCTCGAATTTCTCCGGGTCTGGGTCTGCCTGAGCCTCCGTACCGTGCTTCCCTCGGTCCCAGTCCTGTGCTACCAAGTCGAATATCTCCTCAATCTCATCCCGGGGTTCGCCTAGTAGTTTGCGTAATTCCTTCGCCGCAGAGTAAGAAATCTCCAACCAATGGGTTAACAGAGGCATGACGGCTCGCATCTCTGCGGAAACAGACTCCGGACGTGATGAGAAGCGGTTGAACCGTTGGCACACGGAATCCTTTCCTTGATTCAGGATATTGTAGTCGTCTGAAGAGAGAGCTTCAATCCATGACCGCTCCTTTTTGGTCGGCTCTGGAATCATGCAAAGGATGCTCCAAACCAGAACCCAGATATAAGATTCTAGATCATCGATGGCAGTTCTCAGCGGGCTTGCTTCCCAGTCAGAGATCAGACGCAGAGACATGAAAGCCGGCGTGCCCTGGAGAACATAAGATCTCAACGACTAGACAAGGATTTGAACTCACCGAGGAACGTTGAGCTTGCTCTCGTGGGACACCCAGGCGCACCGCCAGGTCACCGTCAATGATGAACCCCATGCATTTCTTTAAATGAGGTGCTAGGAAATCGAACCTGTATAGTTTGCTTGAGCAAGCAAGAAACACGACGTAAGAAACAAAGCCAATACGTACCGTGCATCGCTAGCGAATGCATTTTTAGAAATGTCAGAGTCGGTTCGCATCTCGACGACATTCAACCTGAGAATATTCCCATATGATGGATCCCGGTGTAGAATTTTTTTGAGAAAGCAATTCAAATGACCTGTAAAGACGGTGTCAGATCGCGCAATTGAGAATTTGACACCAAAGCGCTCACCTATTATCGAATCAACAAGAACATAAACTAGCTCGATCGGCTCTTTTACAGTCTTGAGAGACTCTCCCCCGGTCTCGAAAAACACGAAAAGACAATGACGCTCCTCCACCTTCAGCTCAGCATTGGGTGAAGAATGAACTTTGGCCCAGTCGGCCGATGCCTTGAGTGGTCGATGTCGCGTGAAGACCTTCATTGGTGTTGAATGATCCACCAGTTTGTGACTAATGATTGGTGGCACGCCGTGAATTCCCTGGACGGATTCCAGCATCTTGGGCTCGATGGGGTGTTCACCGGGACATATAACAGGAAAGGACATCTTGACGATGAGAGATGGGCGAGGTGATAGCGACAGAGAGCTTTTTGGCAAACAAACATCGCCGATCTGCTCAGAAACCGGTGGCGATAAACTCTGAAGTCTGGAAAGTGTGGCGCTCGTCAAGGTTTGGTCGCTAGTGATGACTGAATAAACCGCATCGTTGAGCGATTTCGCCAGCGGCTCCCAGTCATCAGTCGCTTGAGCCAAGGCCTGTCGGATTGTCCTTTTTCCATTTGTGGTGATGTTCATGGACAGACGAGCAAGATGAGCGTCAATGGGAACCGTGGACGAAAGTGCCTTCTGGTCTTCATCGTTCAAATGCCCGTGATCAACTTGAGGCGAAAGACGTGGGTTGCACATCCTGGGATGCACCAATCCAAATTTGGAGAAGATGTCGACCTGAGAGACAAAGGTAGAGCGAAGAAGAGACCATTGTTGTTGTGGTCTCTGAAATCATCAATGCCTGAATTGAAACGACTGCAGGCGGCTAGACCGATGATGCCGCGAACGACCTGGCCCAATTCATCCTGGTTGGTATAGCGCATCGCCGGCGTCTGAAAAGAGCCAAGCCTGGTGTACCAGCAGAACCGAAAAGCTTGCTGCTTGTGATTGAAGCAGAGCACGACGCTGCACCAGCGCCCGCATTGCTCCAACATTGCTCTCCCATAAGTCGCCGCCTGAACCAGCATCTCCGCCCAGTTATTCTTCACCTCTATAGCGACCTCCGTCGAGAACCAATGGAGAGGATGCAGAGGTTTTTTGTGGACCCCGAGGCCATGAGGTGTTCCTTGGACTCGAAGAGTCAACGAGATGAAGGTTAACAGAGTATGGTATGAGCGAGAATTTGGCGGCAGAAGAGCGAGTATCTCGTTGAGAAATCGAATGAGTGGTCCATGATTCAGGGTTTCAAGACCTGTATCGAAACCTCTGTTTTTGGTAGGCTCTGCTGCAACGAACTCGTCGATGCTTTTGGAAAGATTGGCGTCGACAGGTACCGGATAGACGGCCTGTAAAAGGTCCTCGTGCTCGAAGACTGCGTCTTGCAGCTCGTGGACGACTGTCTCCTTGAGAATGTCCTGAGACCGGGGAAGGGAAGATGGCGTCTTGGCTATGCTTCGACTAATAGGTCGAGTTGTGGGCTGAGGGAGGCTGCTGGTCTATCGCAAATCATTATTCAGTCATTGTTACGGTGCAGGATTCCAAGAAATGACCTCGGGGACGTCGTCGTTTGGCGGTGTGTTGGCAATGATGTTAGAACTGACGAGCGGAGTTATTTCCTCTGCCATTTCCCCGAGGAGTTATAAGAGGTCCGTTTGAGGAGCAAGAGACCTTGACAAAGGTCGACCTCGAGACTGTCAGTCGAACGACAACGCTGGCTGCACGGGTTTCCAGACGCGTTGAAGCATTCGAAGCCTGTTTTCTACACGTGATTCTCAATTTCTTGCCATTTAGCGCTCTCGCGACCTCTGGCCTGGCTGCTACTGCAATATGGTCTTACAGCAATATTTCTCTTTCTAGTCATTGAGTCTACGGCTTCACGCCGAGCGTCTATCGCGATGCGGTGTATCTATTCTCAGCCTCAACAGCTCCCAGTTCACGCTTCTTTCTCGCAGCCTTGACGTTCAACGTCCCCTGGAATTCTCCTCCCTGCCATGGACGCTCAGATAGGTAATCATATGGACCTTGATTATCGTCATTTGATGATTGAAGCGCGAATTGTCAGGGACTGGTCCGGTGAAGGAATCGAACGGAACATTACCTGGCTGCTATGTTCGAGAAGCGAAGATTTACGATGAAGGAATGGTAGCTCGCTGGAAGGTCCTCATGGATGGTCTCTTGCTATTCGTGAGTCCGTTAGCTCGTCGCGTCTCAGGATTACTGACAAGTCTTGTATTCAGGCTGCTCTTTTCTCGGCAGTAGTGACCGCGTTTATCATCGAGGGCTACAAGACTCTCTCTCCAGATCCCTCAACAATGACCATTGTGCTGCTCTATCATATCTCGCAGCAGCTGTCCACCATAACGAACACCACCGAGCTCCAGATTTCGTTACCCGATTTGAATGGCTCGCCGACTTTGGCGATCATTACCAATGTATTCTGGTTCCTCAGTCTCGCCCTGAGCTTGACCTGCGCCCTTACCGCAACTCTTATCGAACAATGGGCATCAGATTATGTCCGAGCAATCGAACGTCGAGAGGCGCCTGCAATCAAAGCTCGAATACGGGCATATCTTTTTGAAGGAGTCGAGAATTCGAATGTCGCAGCGATTGTTGAAGGGACACCGCTTCTTCTTCATGCATCGCTCTTTTCCTTCTTCATTGGTCTCATATTCTTTCTACATCCTATCAGCGGCATCATAACTTTCCTCGCGGCTGGCATTCTTGCTGCTTTCGGCGTTGCCTATCTCTCTGCGACTATTGCTCCGCTTCTCGACACTGCTTCGCCAATTAGGACACCACTGACGACATTAGTCCTTCAATTCTCTTTTGCTCGCCATTTTCTTCGCAAAATGTCACTTTGTGCGCTGAAATTGGCTTCACTTGTGCAATTGCAGGCCGGAGCAGGGGCTTTGGTATGCTGGAAGCCTGTCAAGACGTATTCTTCTGTTATGGCAGATCTAGGTCGAGCATGCTGGAAGCCTGTGAAGAAGTTATCTTCCCTCATCGCTGAAGTAGGCCGAGCCTTGAGGGAGCGGCTATCGAACTGGGCGTGCCAAATTCGACTGAGCTTTTCACGCAAGGTATTTCATTATCTATCTTATCATCTTGTTCTGACTTTCTCCAGACTGAGCCCGACATTACGGTGATGCAACCTTCCTCCGAGATGGAAGTGATGTCAGAATACGGTTTTCCAAGCTGGCTCGAGCCCACTCTTACTGTTGTGCAGTTGACTCCTCCAAAGCGACAGTGGCTGCAGCCTTTCACAGAGATTTGGTCAGACAACACACTTTCTACCAGCGACCTTGACACCATCAAAGAGTCTACTGCGCTCAATTACTCCTTCCCCGAGTTTCACAAGCGCGAAATTGACTCTTTGTCTTGGACACTGCAACACACGACAAACGATGGCGAAATGCTTCCCTTCTTGGAAGGAATTCCGGTCTATCTCAACTCTGACTGGTCGGACCTCCACTTCGGGAAACCGCAAACACGACTTGACGAATCTCCAGCTCAAGTTCTTCGAGCTGTACTCCAGCATCCCGAGTCAACTTTCTTATCCAAGCTTGACACTTTTATTTCCACTCGACCACAATCCATGAGTGAAAGAGATGCGTCAGTGGTACTCAATGCACTTTCGTCTCTCTATGAGAACAAGATCCACCCTTTCACCGAAGCCACTCAGTTCCTTCACAACGGCTCTTCCAGCCACCTTTTGCGGTTGTTTATGAAACGCGCCATTGAGCTGCATCCGTCACTGTCTCCTGCCATTCGACGTCTCAATGTAAGGGCAGTGTTGCGTTGTGCCGAGGCACGCGGCTCGAGATACACCACAACCGACGATGACCTCCTCTACTGCTGGCCATACAGCTGCGTTCGAGGTCCAGTCGCGTCCTTCCGATATTCTGAATTGCACCCATCTTGGGATGCGATAGCGTCATTTTTGGGCTTTGAATGGATGTACGGTGGTGCGGCAGTGGCACGGACAGCAGCCACCGCCGCAGAAACGAATCAAGTCATGGCCCTACTCAGTCTATGTCTCTTCTTCTGGGAAGCTGTACCCGATCCCCAAAGTCATTTTACCTACACATTCTACCACCTAATCCAGGACTTTGTCAGCTATGCCTCACCGCTCGCAGAAGGATCTGCGAGCGCACAACAAGCATACAGCGCGGCGGTATTGCTTATCGCTTTGGCTCTGGAAGAAGCCTCTCCTGAACTCGAGCGCGGGAGGTGGTATGGGCGGACAGTGCGTGAGGTATCAAAATTGCTGCGTCCTCTCGTCAGAATCACAGATCATGCTGCAGCCACAACTGCACAAAAGGTCTTGTGCTATCCTTTCTGGGCGACATGGGCGCTTGGCAATATACCATCCAGCTGGCTCAAAAACCCAAAAGTCAATCAAACCATATGTGCTCGCCGGCTCATAGAGTCCCTTCGACATGGGCATGGCCTGCCTTCGATCCCAGAAAATGTTACGACTCTTGCTGTTCTGCATTCGACCACACAAAGCGAGCTCACTGAGCCTCTGAAAGGATGGCTCACCGAAATTCGGCCTGATGACCTCCGACACATCCCTTCCCTATTCCGTCTCCTTGGCACCCTCGACGAGCCGAAAGCAGTCATAAATGTTCAGCGATTACTCCGAGAATTCCTCACTACACTGCAGCCCGAAAACAACCTAGACGCCGCCCGAGAAGCCCTCAGAGAATTAGAAAAGATGGCTAGCAAACCAGAATTTATCTACAAAGCCCTTTCGATACCTGATTAATATTGAATCATCGACGATGAACACCGTGTCGTACTTCGATAGGTGATCCAAACAATCTCAGTGGGATTCCTGTCCTATAGGTCTTCTCAAGTCTAGAGGGAAAGATTCAGAAAATTGGACGAATTTGAATTTGGTGGCGAGGACTTGCAGTCAGATGGTGTGCCAGCCTCTGTCTCCTTCGTGGTTTCAGCCTTGGAGGATACTGGAATGCAACTCAACGAAGATTCGATGAACGATGACATGCATCCCAGTGAAAAGTCCAGCTGTTTTCTTAGATTAAATGAGATTACCTGAGGCTTAATCGAAAAAAAATCTAAAAAATCTAAAAATGGCCGAATAGCACATGAGGAAAGATTATCTTAGATTACTTGAGGTTGCTCTGAACATAATATAAAACAATCTATAAGAATTCCAGATATCATACATTGTACGATACCAGCTACAGCTACCATTGCACGCTACCACGTAGCACCCTAACTCATCCCAGCCCCCAAGTCCACTGTCTCTTGTCGTGCTGGATGGTCAACCACCAATATTGCAGGAGCCTTGACCGAAAGGCCACGAGCTACGAAAGGGGAAAAAATAGAAATTAGCGCCGATAACAAAAAGGAACAGACGTCGAACGAACCTCTTTACGCGCATCTTCAACGAGCTTGGCTGGATTGGAGCACGTCAGATAATTTGCAGACTGGAATAGAAGACCAACCTTCTGGCTCAAGCCAATAGGTATCTTCAATATAAGCCGACCATGACGAGCCGCTGCTCTCAAACGTTGAGCAATTTGACTGTACAGAAGGAAAAGAGGGCCTACATGGCAAGCTGAAAGGATATTCCTGCGCAATTCCTAAGCCTTCCATTAGCAAAAGACCATGGAAGCATGCTAGAGTGGGTACCGAATAAGGAGGGGACGCGCTCTGGGATGCCTGGATAGAGATTGGACGGCCTGAGACAGCACTCTGAGGACTGAGAGAAGAGAAAAAGTTTATCAGCTGGAGATAGAGAGACAATAGGCAAAACATACAATTAATTTTGGCGGAGAACCAGTCTCATTGGCTAGAGGCACGAATCAAAAAGAAGAAACGTGGCAATGATAAATATCAGATACCTGAGGCAGTCAAGGTAGCAGTCTAGACATCAGGAAAGCAACTGCAGCAACAGCATAAAGGAGGGAAACGATAGACTAGGCAAGGGAAATGATGGGAAGAGACAAGAAGCGACTGTGGGACATTTTGCTCGAAGGCTATCACCGCGTCACCAGACTTGGTCGATGACTTGACGAAGAAAACTACAAGTGGCAGAACGAGGCAGGTTTTGGACAATGATGCGATGATATACAATTTATGCGATCATTGCAGAAGGAAAGCATCGGCCTGGTCGGTGAAAATTATCAAAATAATCTATGACAATCGTAGGAAATTTGGCTAATCTATTTTAATCTACGCCAATATCCGGACTTTTCACTGGCGATGACAGGGCATACCTCGAGACAAGGTCCCCCAGACAGCAATAGTTGGAGAAGCTTTCATTTTCAGACTATGAATTGTCCATGATATGAAGATAAGTACAGAGCAGCGTTGGACCTCGGTTTTATGCTCGAGCACAAGGGCAGTGAGAAAATTCAAGAAATATCATAAGCAACAAGACAATGCTGTTAAGAATAATTCTTGAATCAATTCCAACCGGAACTCACCTAAAGCAAGGCGTACTCAATCAGGCAGAGGTGCCACAAGATTTTGACACTGGAAAACAATAACACCATGCGCCGCTTTCAGCCCCGCGGCGGCCTTGTTGTTCGAGAACAAGAAGCGATCATCATGGACTCAAGATATAAGCCAGCTAGAGCCAACGTCGGTGATGGCCTGCGAGCCTTTGGCTGGCGATAACAGGTCTGCTGCAGTCTGCAGAGCATCTGGAGACTCTATGCGCCCTTTTTGCGCGCGTCTACGGTTGATATGAGCAAATATTTTCGGTACAATTCGACAGATGACACCCGAATTTTTCTTCAAGCTGGCTCGGGCCCGCGATGCTCTGTACTCGTGCTAAGACGCTTCCTATCTCTATTGATCGTCTTCTTCTCGTTTCTCTTCGTTTGGTCTTCTTCCGTATCGGATCGGGCAAGAGTTGTGAGACAAGGTGCTCCCAGAGCGACAGTTGGTGGTTCTTGGTTCGGTGCTTCTCATGACTGATGATCAAAAAAGATAATAAAATTTCCTAATTCGGAAGCGCTAGAGAAATACAACATGGTACTATTATAACAAAACGAGCACAGTGATTTTACCACAGAGAATGAGTAAGGATAGATCCAGCGCATTCATTATGATTCAACGTAGTGAACGGGAGCTGGAGCTCCTGCCATGGATGGTTGGAGACTTCCTTTCTTGTCCTCCCGACGGTTGATCCCGCCTAACAAGATCTTGACCAGCTTGTCTCCAGATAGCTTTCCGCAATAAGGGACGGTATCAACCATATCCTGTGTACAAGTCAGTCAAGAATCACCAAGAGGACGCGTCGGACTCACTCGTATCTTGTGTTTATCCGCCAGAACATCGTCGAGGTATTTGAGATATCGCTGGGGTCCAGCAAGATTGCCGATCTGAACAAACTGGATTCCAACTTGAGCCAACGAGAATTTGCCGATTTCGAGCCGCCGTGCTGCAGCGACAATCACTCCTTCTGGTTCATCCGCTAGGTCGAGTCAGTTTTGTTTCGCGAAACATCATGATCATGACTTACAAGGCATCCCGTCTGTAATAATCAAATAGTTGATACGCTTGAGGGTATCCTGCTGCTTGGTCTTAGCAAGCTCTTCCAGTTTGTCGAGATAATCTTGCAAAAGCAGTTCCAGGCGATAGGCAATTGGTGTTGTTCCCCTTGGCTGCACTTTCGCAAACAATTCCTGGACACGTTCGGCTTTCTGTCGTCAATGATCAGGCAATGGACAGACTTGAAACGAATCCTGGACTAACCTTGACACCAATGGCCTTTGCGTTGGAATTGAGAAAGTGGATGTCGACGCCATCAGCATCATAGTCCTTGGCTTTAGCGACCAGCTCTTTCATGGCCAGCTCTGCTTCGTCCCAGTATGTCTTTCCCGCCTCTCCTTCTCGCATAGACCCAGAATCGTCAACAATGAATACCGTGTCGTAGTTCGATAGCTGATCCAGAGCATCCTCCAGTGATTCCTGTCGTATGGGCTTTCTCAGGTCTACGAAAGGCATTAGAAAACTAGATAGTGCTGAACTTGGTGTGGCGACTTACAATCATAAGTGAAGGTGCCGGCGTAATTCTTTTTCGTGGAGGATGCGACGGAAGATGCTGGAATGCAAATCAACGAATGTCTCACGGACAATGAAAAAAAAACGTACCTCGAGATGATGACCGAGAATGGGACGATTTGCGGTCGCTCTCAGAATATGCAGGCGGCGCGTCCGAACTAGGTGATCCCGACGAAGAGGGGCGTCGCGAGAACCTGGATCCGGGGACCTGGAGGGTGTTGTGCTTGGAAGACTGTGAATTGCCCATGATATGAGATATGAGGATAAGAGCTGGGAGGCCTTCAAAGATGTCTGGTTTTTATACTCAAAAGGAGGGGCAATGCGAAAGATCGAGAGGGGTCAAAGAAAAAACAATGCTGTTCTTTGTTATAAGAAATTCAACCCAAGACAAAGCGCCCTCGATCGGGCACAGGTGGCCACAATAATTGACTCGACTCGACCTGAAGACAATGTCACCAGCGCGGCTTTGTGGGCCATCTTAGCCCGCCTTATTGTCCAAGAAGCTGAACATGCGCCATGGCCGGGTGGGTCTATGAGAGCTGTCAGTGTCAGGATTGGTTTGAAATATCGGATCTCGCCGCGAAATCATCCAAGTCGTTGTTCGTGGACTGAGCCCTCTTGACCGGGATGAACGAACTACGAACTTAGAAGAGCGACACATGTGACTTTTTACATCAATTGCCAGTGGTTTCGGATGTCGGGCGCTGATGGCAGTGATGTCTCGGAAGCTCGCGTGAACCAAAAAGGCCGAGCCGAAGATAATCTCCGTATATGGTAAAAGCGGGAACGAGTCTTTAGCGTGCCCATCCGAGACTCCCGCGGCTCGGGGGACCCCCCGAGCTTGCGAGGGAGGGGAGCGGGAGCGAGTGATGGGTACTCTTCCCGCACCTTCGGAAAGACCTGAGTTGAAAAGAAAAGAAAATATTATAATATATGACAATGTTTACATGAAAAAGAATAGAAGACTGTGCACTGTATAGCACCACTAGCGCCGGGTCGGTAATTCAGGCCGATATCAGATGACACATCCCGTTGAGAGGCGCGAAGATGTCCGAATCAGGATGTGTCGCTGATCACAAATTGTCAAAGCGAGTCTCCAGAGCACTTGAAGTACACACGCGGTTTTTGCGCATCTCTTTATGAGCATCTCTAATGAGCATTGGCTTTTGATAGCCTTCAGTAGTGGACACACCCAGAAATTATTGCTTCAGCGCTCTTTATTCACGAGCTGGCTCCAGCCTTGTTCTTGCTTCTCATCGTCTTCCCCTGTATCGGATCGAGCTAGGAATTATGAGACCAGCTGTTCGCAAAGCAGTAGGAGACGGTTCTGGTTCGCCTTCGCATGTCGAGACTGTGGTCGTTGAGAAAGTCATGATTTAGGTCTGACTGAAGCCCTCGAATCGGGTCATAGCGAGGCCAAGCTGGCGCTCGACGATATTGTGACAAGATCAATAAGGCACGATGAGCAATGCTTGATTGGGGATGAGCAGCACAAGGACCAGACAAGATTGAATAATTGCTCATGGTTCAGAAATACAAGTTCCCAATTTGGACAATGTCCGAGAAACATATTGTACAACAAAAACAGTACAGCTAGATACTTTGATTACAAGACAAGGATAAGCGCATTTCATGATGATTCAATGAAACAGAGATCTCCAGCTTCTATGACCTGGTTGGAGACTTTCTTTCTGGTCCTCTTGACGGTTGATACCGCCTAGCAAAATCTTGACCAGTTTGTCTCCAGACAATGTTCCAGAGAATGGAACTGTATCGACCATATCCTGCTTATGAGTCAGTAAATAACCAAGGAGGCGCGTCTCACTCACTCGTATCTTATATTTATCCACCAGAACATCGTCCAAGTCCTTGAGATACTTTTGGGCTTCCTTGTCGCGACCAACCTGCACAAACTGGATTCCAACCTGAGCCAGCGGAAAGTTGCCCTTTTCAAGCCTTCGCGCTGCAGCGACAATCACGTCCTCGGGCTCGTCCGCTAGGTCGAGTCAGCTTTGTTAGGGTTAAATATTGTGGCAAAGACTCACAAGGCTTTCCGTCTGTGATAATCAGATAGTTGACGCGCTTGAGAGTATGATGTTGCTTGGTCTTGGCCTGCTCTTCTAGTTCGGCGAGATATTCCAGTAAAAGCAGTTCCAGGCGATAGGCAATCGGTGTTCCGCGCTCTGGCTCCACCTTTGCAAACAAATTTTCAACTTCTTTGGTGGTCTGGCATGAATGGATCAGGCAAAAATTACAAACTTGAACGAATTCCGCACTGACCTTGACACCAATGGCCTTTACTTCGGAATTGAGAAAGTAGATGTCAACACCATCGGCGTCGTAGTCCTTGGCTTTCGCGACCAGCTCTTTCATGGCCAGCTCTGCTTCGTCCCAATATGTCTTTCCCGCCTCTCCTTCTCGCATAGACCCAGAATCGTCAACAATGAATACCGTGTCGTAGTTCGAAAGCTGATCCAGAGCATCCTCCAGTGACTCTTGTCGTACAGGCTTTCTTCGGTCTAAGAAAGGCATCAGAAAACGACACAATGCTGAAATTCGTGGCAACTTACAATCATAACTGAATGTGCCACCGGCGTAATTCTTCTTCGTGGCAGATTCAGCGAAAGAAGATGCTGCAATGCAAATCAACGGATGTTTCACGAACAATGACAAACATACCTCGAGATGGTGACCGAGAATGAGACGACTTGCGGTCGCTCTCAGAATGAGCAGAATAAGCAGGTGGCGGGTCGGATTGAGACGATGTCGAGGGACAGTGGCCGCTGGCGAATCTGAATTCGGGGACCTGGAGGGTGTTGTGCTTGGAGGACTGTGAATTGCCCATGATATGAGGCTGAAAAGCTGAAAGGCCTTCGAAGATATCTAGTTTCTATAATGGAAGAGCAGTGCGAAAATTCGAGAAAGGTCAAGAGCAAAAACAATGTTGGTCTTTAGTATAAGAAATTCCTGTATCAATTTGGAACTCACACAAGACAAAGTACTCTCGATCCGGCACAGGTGGCCAACACCAGCGCGGCTTTTGTGAGCCACCTTCGAGACGTCATGTGCCTTGGGAGCACAGAAGTTGAATACAACCTCGGAAAGCTGTAGAAAAGCTGTTAAATTACCGGATATGGATACACGAGGAAAGGTCGGCCCTGGCTACGCTTGGTCATCTAGACTTTGCGCGGAAACCTGTGAATGTTCGGTGCAGAATTTTCAATACAAGTCTCGGACTAGCAGCATTTTGGCGTGAACACAAGTTGAATTTATGTTTGAGTTTGAGACGTTCTTATCATGTAAGTACTGTAGATTCCTCATCATTCTGAATTCTAAAACATCTTCGGAATCAGAAATTGCTATGTAGAATTAGTGAGATGGGGCGCACCGAATCTCTCCAGAGACCTTCAAGTAAGGTAGAAGAGAGAAATGAGCGAAGGGAAAGCGAAAGACGTCGAGAGTCATGTTATGAGTCCGTGAGTCGTAACAGCTCGCGCCTGGGCCTGCCGCGCTGCTCGGGTAGAATGCATATGGTTCCAACAACACACGAAAGTCGTTGATTATGATCGAATATTGGAAATGGTACGTTGAATGTTGAATGTGAACGTTTGATTAGTTATTGACAGACTTGGACCGGTGCCCCAAAAACCCCCGTCGGCCATACAGTAGAAAGCCGACATCCAATTAGAAAACTGTGAGCCATTATGCACCATGACATGGGAGAAGCCTAGCAAACAAGTTATGTAGTTGATTAAAGAAAAGGGTATGAAAGGCAGAGAGAAATCGCAACAGTAGCACAACCCCGAGCCCGCAGGCTTGTTGTCTAAGAAGCTGAACATGGCCGGGTGGGTCTATGAGCCAGCTATCAGTGCCAGGATTGGTTTGAATTATCGAGGAGGAATCGGATCTCGCCGTGAAATCATCCAAGTCGTTGTTCGTGGACTGAGCCCTTAAATATTGACGAAGCGAGTCTCCAGAGCACTTGAAGTATACACGCGCTTTTGAGCATCTCTTTGAGCAATGGCTTTCGATAGACTTCAGTAGCGGACGCACCCAGAAATAATTGCTTCCTGAACGCTCTTTATTCCCAAAATGGCTCCAGCCTTGTTCATTGTGGTGCTCTTGCTCGTTCCAGGTCCACCGACTTTTGCCGCTGTTCGTCTTCATCTCCTTCTCCTCATCTTCCCCTACCTAGGTAAGAATTGTGAAACCAGCTTCTCGTAAAGCGGCAGTAGACGGTTCTGGTTGGCTTTAGCATGTCGACACTGTGGCCGTTGAGAAAGATGTGGTGCAGGTCTGAAGCACTCCAATGGCCACAGAGAGGCCACCCTCCAGGTCGTCAGACAAGGTCTATAAAGCGCGTCAAGAAATGCTTCAAGATTGATGGAGAGGCGCGTCAGGCCCACGAGTCAGACGAGATTGATGATGGTCGAGACAGAGAAGTTCCCAATATGGAAGGTAGATAAAAAAGAGTAAATACAACAAATATCGAGGGCATTTCATCAGGATTCAGCTCAAGCTTTTACTACTTGTGTATTTTGTCCATCTTATCCAGCCGACGGTTGATACCGCCTACCAAGATCTTGACCAGTTTGGCTCCAGTCAACGCTTCACAGTAGGGAAATGTATCGACCATGTCCTGTTTACAAGTCAGTTAAGAATCTCCCGGTAGGTCACACTCACTCGTATCTTGTATTTTTCTGTCAGACCATCGTCCAAGCCCTTGAGATACTTTTGGGCATCCCGATCGTGGCCAACCTGAACAAACTGGATTCCAACTTGAGCCAGCGAGAAATGGCCGGCTTCGAGCCGTCGCGCCGCAGCAACAATCACGTCCTTTGGTTCGTCAGCTAGGTGAGTCAGCGTTAATCAGTTGAAGCAATGTGGTGAAGACTCACTAGGCTGTCCGTCTGTGATAATCAAAAAGTTGATGCGCTTGAGTGTATTATGTTCATTGGTCTCTTTCAGCTCTTCCAGGGTCTCGAGATAGATGTCTAAAAGCTGTTTGAGGCGACCCCCAATCGGTGTCACTCCATTTGGCTCCACCTTTGCGAATACTTCGTCGACGAGTTTGGTTTCCTGTCATGGATGATCAGACAAAGTACAGACTTGGAACGACTGGCTTTACCTTGACACCACGTTCCATCTCGCTGGAATTGAGGAAATGGATGTCAACACCATCGGCGTCATAGCCTTTGGCTTTCTCGACCAAATCTGTCAGAGCCACCTTTGCTTCGCGCCAGCGGCTCCCCCGCATGGACAAAGAATCGTCGACGATGAATACTGTGTCGTATTTCGATAGCTGCTCCAGAGCGTCGTCGAGCGATTCTTCAGCCTCCCGTGTAGGATTTCTCAGGTCTAAGAAAAGATTAGAAGAGTGAACGAATGCCAATTTAGGGGCGAGGGACTTGCATCGCACGAATCTGGATCCAAAGGTGTATTTCTTGGAAGACTTGCTCATGGTATGAAGACAAGTAGAGAGCGGCGTTGGAAGTCGGCTGTTTATACTCGAGCACAAGGCAGTGCGAAATTTCGAGGAGGGTCAAGAGCAAAAAGACAATGCTGTTCTTGATAAGAGTGATTCTCGTATTAATGATAACTGGAACTCACCTAAAACTTTAAACAAGGCCCTCGATCCGGCAGAGATGGCCACAACAATGAACTCGATTTGGCTTGGAAACAATAACAGCAGCGCCGGCACGCCTTGTTGTTCAGGAGACAACAAGGTACAGTATCATGAATCTAGGATATAAGCCAGCTAGAGCCAAAGTTGGTATCGGCTTGAAGTATGGAGAAACCGGATCTCACTGCAAGGTCCTGATCCAAATCGTTGTTCTGAGTGGACAAGGAAACCTTTGGCTGGCGATAACAGGTCTTCAGAGCATCTGGAGAATTTATACGCCCTTTTTTCGCGTGTCTATGGTGAATATGAGCGATCATTTCCGACAGAATTCGACAGATGACGCACCCGGAAATTTGTCTTTCAGCATTCATCTCCGAACCAGCCTTGTTCAATGTGAGGACCAGGTCAACTATTTCCTATCTCTATTCATCATATTTTCCTCTCCTCGTCTTCGTCTGTATCGGATGGAGGCAAAAATTGCGAAACCATGTTCCGTTCTAGGTGAACAATAATGATGTCCAGATTGTGGTTACTGAGAAGGCGTGATGGAAGAAGCTCCGTCTGGCTGTAGCGAGACCAAACTGGACCTCGAAGTAGGTCGAGATTGTGACTCGACAAAGCAGGGCGACCAGGCGCACAATGATCCGACGATATCGAAGGATTATTGCTCGAGACTGGCGCCAGACACAGCGTTTTGAACGAGTTCGGATCAAAGCCTGTAGCTTTTGGCGAGGAAGGATCTAAGGAAGTAAATTAAATTCCGACTTGGTTCAGATGCTCGTTATGGGTCAAGAAAGAGAAATTTCCCGATTCGGAAGGACCACAGAGAAATACAACATGGTACTATGAAAAAACGACTACAGCTACTTTTACTAAGTATAGAGAATAAGGATATGGTATCATATGGATCAAGTGCATGTCATGAGGATTCAACGTAGTAACCTAGAGCTCGAGCTTCTGCTGTGGGGTGGTTGGAGACTTCCTTTCTTGTCCTCCCGACGGTTGATCCCGCCCAACAAGATCTTGACCAGCTTGTCTCCAGATAGCTTTCCACAATAAGGGACGGTATCGACCATATCCTGTATACAAGTCAGTCAAGAATCACCAAGAGGACGTGTCGGACTCACTCGTATCTTATATTTATCCGCCAGAACATCGTCGAGGTATTTGAGATATCGCTGGGGTCCAGCAAGATTGCCAATCTGGACAAACTGGATTCCAACTTGAGCCAGCGAGAATTTGCCGACTTCGAGCCGCCGTGCTGCAGCAACAATCACGTCTTCTGGTTCGTCCGCTAGGTAGAAGTCAGCTTTGTCAAGGTGAAATATTGTGACCAAGACTCACAAGGCTTTCCGTCTGTGATAATGAGATAATTGATGCGCTTGAGGGTATGGTGCTGCTTGGTCTTGGCCAGCTCTTCCAGTTTGTCAAGATAATCCTGCAAAAGCAGTTCCAGGCGATAGGCAATTGGTGTTGTTCCCCTTGGCTGCACTTTCGCAAACAATTCCTGAACGCGTTCGGCTTTCTGTTATGATTCAATCAGGCAAAGCACCGACTTGGAACAAATCCTGGACTGACCTTGACACCAATGGCCTTTGCGTTGGAATTGAGGAAGTGGATGTCAACACCATCGGCGTCATAATCCTTGGCTTTAGCGACCAGCTCTTTCATGGCCAGCTCTGCTTCGTCCCAATATGTCTTTCCCGCCTCTCCTTCTCGCATAGACCCAGAATCGTCAACAATGAATACCGTGTCGTAGTTCGATAGCTGATCCAAAGCATCGTCCAACGATTCCTGTCGCATAGGCTTTCTCAGGTCTACGAAATGCATTAGAAAACTATATAGTGCTGAATTTGGTGGCGACTTACAATCATAAGTAAATGTGCCGGCGTAATTCTTTTTCGTGGAGGATGCGACAGAAGATGCTGCAATGCAAATATGAACGCATGTCTCACGGGCAATGAAAAACGTACCTCGAGATGATGACCGAGAATGAGACGATTTGCGGTCGCCCTCAGAATATGCAGGCGGCGCGTCCGAACTAGGTGATCTCGACGAAGAGGGGCGTCGCGAGAATCTGGATCCAGGGACTTGGAGGGTATTGTCATTGGATGAATGTGAATTGCCCATGATATGAAGATATCAAGAGAGACACCTTTGCGGTCCTTTATAACTGGATATTCGAGCGTAGGCAGTGCAAAACAGCCAATGATCAGAAGGGAAATCTTAGCAGAAGCTCAGGAGCTGGAGATAATGCTGTGGACTAAAAGAATTCTTGTCAAATAAATCCTGTAATAATCTCCCGAGACTCACAGGCTGAACCAGATGTCCTCAACGAGACAGATGCCCACCAACTAACTCGATTCGGCCGGCGGTAAACAGCAATCTCAGCGCCGCCTCGGTTTCGACGCGCCTTAGTATTCGGAGCGCTTAAACGTTGAGCCTTCAGAGAGGGTCCGAATAAAGCTGTAGACTATTGCCTAAATGGTGGCGTGTGTCATAAATAGGTCCGGTGAACCCGATTCGGATATTGCGGGATAATGATGTTTATCTCAGAAGCCTTTGCTAAACAGCGCGAGCTAAAAAATCAAGTTCACCATCGTCCTCAATATTTACCAAGCGAAAGTGTATGAGCACAATGAGATGCAATTGACTCCACATCTCATTTGAGCCTGTGAGGTAATTTTTGCTGTCCAGAACCACCCCGACCCCGACTCGTCAGGAGTGTTGAAGCAGTGCCTCAAGGCTCAAACGGGTGTTGATACTTCGACATCTCGAACCAGAAGGAAATAGAAATTGCAGTTAAAACTCCCTTGTATAAAACATTTCATCATCTTCGACAGATGCAGAGTACTGACACCCTTGACAGTCGACTACCCTTGTTGACTCTGATAAGACATACTTGGATCGGTTATAGGATCGATGTGGTCACCAGAACAAGAAGCTGTATATCATATTCTGAAGCTTCAAATTCCACAGCTATGGCCAAGTTGCTGTTGAACTTTTCGAAATCGAGGCGGCTAGAACGAGGCGCCGTGCCGTGAAACGTGAAATTGGGCTAAGAATCAGTCAGCTTGGGCGCGTATCTGAAATGGATGGCCTTGCCTGCTCCAAGGAGACCCATGCTAATTCGTTTCAAGGCATGTACTAGGGAGCCTTGGAAACCACTTCCTCGAGGACGTATACCTAGAAGCATCTCAGTACTATCCGGGCGCTTACGAGCTCGATACGAACTGGAATGATGTCCGAGAATCAATCATACGCCACCAGTTTCCGCGCTGATCCCATATGGTTTTTGTGCACCAAAAGAGTTTGAAACTTGGAGTAGGGCAACACTGGCGACTGAAGCAGCATCTTGCAGCCAAGCTTTGGGGCTCGTGAGAGTGCGACTGCTACATAGTAGTATCTATAGATATTTTAGGCACTGATATTCGCCGGCTGTCAGTGTCACTTTAAAAATATCTTTCAAATCTAATTATAGCTGAAGGAATGCTCGAGAAAGGTACATACCTCTATTACTTTACAATACAGTTTTGGCTGAATGAGCGGAATGAAATAGTCCAATGAAGGTCCATGATGTGAGTGCTAAATCGCACAAGTAGTCGCCAAATACCGCCTAAAAATTGTTCTCACATATCAACAACCAGGGTCCATCATCCGTCCGGGAGATTCGTATGGACTCGGTGCCGAGCTGCGGGTGGAGTAGCTGGGGGACTGGAACTGTCATACGTGGAGTTCAATGGCATCGAAACTTGGTCGTCAATATAGGATGGTGGTCGCGGAAGATACGGCGGCGGAGGCGGTTCGACCAAAGACGACCGGTGAAGCGGTTGAGCTTGTGCTAGCTCTTCCAGCTCTCTCTGAAGCTGATGTCGATGCATGATAGCAGCGATTCGGTCGCGGTTTGGGGTCTTTTTGTAGCTGATTATACAGCGCACAAGACCGATGAACAGCAGAAATGCGATAGCACCCCCAATGATTTCGAATATTGTGACCAAGGGCTTTTGCCTTTCTCGGTGGTGATGCTGGGGAAATCCAGCAGGGGCCCCAGAAGCAACTGGTCGGGAAAAGGAATGAGTGGAAGGAGGAGGATTGTTATGGATAATATGAGGACTGGCGGGTGGTTTTGTAGACACAGGACGATGGACTGTCGACAGCCGCTTCGTCGCAGTCGTCGCCGTACTCAAAGTCGAAGAACTGTCAAAAGCCGAACTGGAAGGAAAAAGCGAGGTGACCGTGGCAGCAAAAAGGGACCTAATGTCGACGTGAGTCAAAAACCAGTAGATGATAGGACCAAGCCGACCTCGAGAAAAGAAGGACGCAAAGTAGAAACAAGAGGCGCATGTCCTGGGCAAGAAAGCAACGGAATGGATTTCTATCCAGCAATTCTTGGCGTTAATCCCATGCCAGCTTCAGCGTCCAGAGGCTTAATGGTGCCCTGCCCGAGCCAGGTCGTGTAGCGTTGTGATGGGAAAGAAGAAAAGCCAGTAAACACCGTCAAGGTACAAAAACCAGTTGCGCAGGCATCCGATGGTAAATATAGCTCTTGAAAATGGCTTAGGTAATAAATATACCGATTTCTTTTGGATAATTATCGCGACCTGGAAAAGTTGGATTCGCAAGGACATTCAAGGAAATTGCGGAAATTTCTCCTCGAGGATCTGCGCTGCTCGGATTTGCAAGGCTCGGAAGGGCTCGGAAGTTTGGAAACATCTAGTAGGCGGGCCGAGCTGCCCGAAACCACCAAGTGCCTGACAGTCGGAGACGGAAGCGGAGTTCTGGAGTTTGATCATCATTTGTTTTCTTCCACGACATTCCACTACTAGTACTCATTCACTTCGTCAATATTTCTCAGTATTTTGGCACCCATTCCTCTAGATTACATTATCATATTCAGCTTTTCTGTCTTCCTGTTTCAGTCAGACGCAAGCGTAGCTCGTCGCCTGGATAAGCAGCCGACTACTTCGCGGTCCGAACTCATACTGATTTCCAGAACCTCTGACACTGTAACAGAAACGAGCGATAAACGAGGTTGGATTACTGAGGCTTACTGGCAGTCTCTGACAAAGCGGCCGTGACTGCGATCTGACGAATCGATTTACTCAGCACTGCTATCTCCGGTTCCCGCGAGTCCACTACTATTTATTGACTACCACCTCCTTCGCTCGCATCCCGAAAATGTCTGGACGTACCCGCCACTACGATGTCGATTCTGACGCTGCTTTGCTTGACCTCCTCACCGGTCCAGTAGCTCCAACGGCCAAAACAATTCTACCTCGAAGAGATGCAGCTCTAGATCCTCTTCTCATAGCAGCAGCAGCAGCCTCTGGTCCTCATGTAACCCGGAATCACTATCACCACGATTTCTTTCCTGGTGTCATGCTTCCCAAAGCCGAAGGCTCTTGGGACTGGACGAAATTCACTGGAGAGGACGCTACATCCAAGAGCGACCGACGTCGCTTCAAATATGTTAGCCGACAAGCTCCTCGGAAATCCAGGCCGCAGCAGGCGGAATCTCTCACTGAGCATTCCAAGGAGAATGGCCAGCCTCATGAGGATCCACTGCGCTCTTTAGGAAATCTCCCACCACAAAGTCCCAAGGAGCGTCGCTTGTCATTGGCATCTACTACAGATGCCGAAGTGAAATCGTGGGCGAAACCGCTAGCAGTATCCGAGCAATCAACTCTCGAAGTAAAATGCATGGCTCGAACCCGAATACCAACACCTCATGGGCCTGTGTTTTTACACTTGTACCATAACAACCGCGATAACAAGGAGCATCTCGCAGTAGTGGTCGACCCAGCTCAGCTTTCCGACGATGCTAGTGCTGCTCCACCAATTCGCTCACGCTCACTCGACACCATATGGAGTGAAACTGAGACAGAGATGGACAGAATTACCCGAGGAGCATATGTCGGTAAACTCTCACCGACGTCTCAGCATGCCTCAGTTCCTCCGACATCTCGTTCAAAGTCGTTGAACCCAGATATACCGCCGCCGCTTATTCGACTGCATTCAGAATGCTTCACTGGCGAAACTGTCGGCAGTATGCGATGCGATTGCGGTGAACAGCTCGACGAAGCCATTCGATTAATATCTCAGCCCATCAATCTCCCATCCAAGACGATACCTGGGAGAGGCGCTGTCATTTATCTTCGACAGGAAGGCCGTGGAATCGGTCTCTTGTCCAAAATTCGAGCTTATAATCTGCAGGATCTCGGGTATGATACAGTCGCCGCGAATCTGATGCTGGGTCATCAGGCGGATGAACGAGGTTATGAGATTGCTTGCGCCATTCTCAGAGATTTGGGTCTTGGGGTGGCTTCAGAGCTCGGGGAGGGTGTCCGGGTCCTCACGAATAACCCGGACAAGGTCAAGGCTCTGGAGAGCGAAGGAATCAGAGTCGTCGAACGAGTACCCATGGTGCCTCGGAGCTGGAAGGCGAGAAATACTCGTTCAGTTGTCGAAAAGGGAGACACTGAAAACATTGTCGGAGCGACCTTGATCGGTGGAAATGCAGTCTATGGTAAGGATCTGGACAACTATCTCAAGACCAAGGTCCTGAAGATGGGGCATATTCTACCGCTTTGGTTGGCGGATCCCCAGCAATAGGTCCCGAGCATTAACTTTATTATTGTACCTGGCTTATATTGTATTTTCACAAAATAATACCTGGAGTTTCAAACCAACGATCTACCGAGCCTTCTCAGAGTCTGATGGCCATATGTCAGCACGGAAACGGCAAAGACACGGTGAGACTGACAGAATCGCTCCTCTTTGTTGTATGCTGCAACGATCCTTATGTAGTGGCCTTGGGCGACGACAAATCGCGAGCTTTCTATGAGATAAATCAATGAGACTCTGACAAGAAACAAGATTCGAATAAAGCTAGCCTTTTGAGGTCGCGACTTGATTTCTGCCTCCGAGTCCTCGTCCCCATCGTCTACAGGCACGGTTCTCTTGTCACCAACGCGGTCTTCCCTCGCGATGATACATTCTTGTGATTTCCATGGTACATCGTTGGCGATATCCTCTGGCAAATAGGACAGTCCGCGTGGAGCACCCTTGTATCCATATCGCGACTTCATCTTGGCCAGAGTGATGGGTTCTAGAATCTTGTAGACGCTATGGACACGATAAGCAAAGTCGTATCCTTTCCAATCCTCGTGGAAAGTATTGTATTCCTTGTTTCCAAGGCCGTCTTCTGGCAACTTGGGATCTCCCTCTTCGCGAGTGACGGCTGGGTCGATCTCGCAAACATAGACAATGGACGACGAAGGCGCGGTGATATAGAACCAGATACGTTCGACCTGGTAAACGAGTCAGAAATGGACTGATTCGAGAGACCAGGCTTACTGTGTGCGTCATCCGATATTTTCGAAATTCATAGTTCTTTTCGCCGCGAACAATCTGTTGCATATAGACGTCCGTGATCGGGAGCAGTGCATCAGTCCGAGCCGCAGAAGGCATGGCAGTCCAGGAATGAAGGAAGGCCGGAAGGAAGCCAGTGTAGGCGTCATGAAGCCGCCCGTCGAGGAAGCCTGGAACAGTTGTCCATATTTGGCATTTCACAATCTGTTGCGCAGCCCCTCATTACATACTCTTTGCTATTTCAGATACCTGTCACTCTTTCTCCCCTTCCCTCACCTGTGTCTGAAATGGACCAGACCCGCTATCAGAGCGTCGAAGCTTCTCCTAATGCCTTCAATAATGAGTATGGCAGACCCAAGTCGTCAAAGTCGAAATGGATTGTCAGTCTTTTTTATTCGCCGCCTTGTTGAAATCCCTGACCTCATGTTCAGGTAATTGGCAGTCTCGTCGGCATCGTTGCTCTCATTGCCATTGGTGTCGGCGTTGGCGTTTCGGTTCACAATAACAGCAAAAAATCAACAAAGGCGCTCAGCGCAAGCAGCAGCAGCGACAGCTCTGCAGGCGATCCAGTCCAGTCAGATCCCAATGACCCCAGCACGTTCCAGCTCGATTCACGGTTCAAAAAAGCTTTCTATGGGCTTGCATATACACCCGAAGGCTCACAATTACCTGATTGTGGCAACAGCTTGGCAAATGTCATCAAGGACGTTCAGGTTGGTCCAAAAGTCTCGAGAGCCAGGTCTTCAAGGCTCATCTTGCTTTGCTTTGCAGATCATGTCCCAGCTGACCACAAGGATCCGTCTCTATGGTGCTGATTGCAACCAATCTGCGCTTGTGGTATGTTTCAGTTGATGGTATGTAACCTCAGTTTCAATGCTAATGAGATCCTGTTCCAGCTCGAAGCGATCAAGCAGACCAAAGTCAATATGCAAGTATTCCTTGGCAACTATCCCATTCCCGACGACAATACTCCTTATACACGCCAACGGGACCTCATAAAGTCCGCCTTGCAGACCTACGGAACTGCCAATATTGCAGGTGTGACAGTGGGCAATGAGTTCATTCTGAAGTAAGCCTGTTCTGCAATTTCGGGCTCCATGGCCGTCTGACATGCGTTTCAAGCTACCTCAACGACCATGGCGGCATAGATCCCAACGATGCCATTGGAAATGCGGGTAAAGAGGCCCCGATATTCTTGCTCTTTTTCCGATGCTTATTCTACCACAGGCGCTACGCAACTCATCGCCGATATTACTGATACCCGGGCAATGATAGCCTCTCTGAACCTTGACAAGACCATCCCGGTCGGTAATTCTGATGCGGGAAGTTTTTTCAACACCAAAGTATTGGAGGCGTCAGACTATGGCGTAAGTATCAGCTCTCGTTTCCATTTTATCGCTCATTCCTGATTTCTTACAGCTGGCGAATGTTCACCCTTGGTTTGCGAACACGACCATTGACAATGCTGCCGCATGGACGAACCAATTCTTTTCTGATACCGATGTGAAGCCCGCTGCGGCCCTTCCAAACCAGCCGAAAATGTACATCGCTGAAACTGGATGGCCGACGGTGCGTGTTTCTCGCATGAGCTCTATTCTTGGTCTAATCTAATTTTTTTCTAGAAATCATCTGACGCAGCAAACGCCAACAATGGAGCGTCAGATGCATCAGTGGCCAACCTTCAGGTGAATACCAAGGAATTAATCTACGAGGCTGGACTGACTTGGCGTCTCAGATATTCTTGAATACCTTTGTCTGTCAAGCCAACACGGCCAACGTCCCGTATTTCTTCTTCGAGGTATGGATTTACATTGCTTATGGCGCTCTATTTCTGATCCGTTTCAGTTTTTCGATGAAGCGTGGAAGGATGTTCAGTTTGGAGGAGTTGAAGGCTGGTGGGGTCTGTTCAACGCCGAGTAAGACTCTTATCTCTTCTTTAAGCCTGTTTTGACCTTTCTATTACCAGCCGAACTCTCAAGGCTGTCACGATTCCCGACTGCATCGCTCCGTAAACGAACTTTTGGATACATTTATCATTATTCTCCGCATCTATTGGACAATCTTTAACGAACAGCGATGATATTGGGACATTTAATCTAGCTCAGGACCTTCTATATACTCACTTTGACCACTGTTTTGTATCTCTTATACCTACCAAACTTCAAAATGAGAAGAGTCAATGCGATGCATTACGTAACTCTGCCCAAGTCGCTCCAAGGCCCTGACCCTGCTTGACTTGCCCTGAAAATACCGACCAATGTTTGACCCGTTAAGCTCGACAGCTTCCATCTTTGCTGCTGGGACCGACGAAGAACCGCCTTGGCCAACGACGCCTCACACGCCAAAATCTCCTGTACCGAATCTCCGCAGAGCTTCGTCACCTCCAGCGACGCCGGACAAGGGTCCAACACCAGGGCTTTATGGTCGGGAACCGCAGATCTATGGTCAACCTGAAGCTGGGCTTATTTCTCCCCAAGAGACTGTCGGCTCCAATGGCACGAAATTTGAAAAACCAGAGCCATATCTTCGTGTACGCATCACCGGTCTGGACAGAAACAGAAGGGACATTCTCGTGAAACTCGACGCTCAGGTGTGTTTAAATGCGCTATAAATCCATTAATCTTGAGCAACTAATGCATTTCAGACAAACTTGCAGAATTTTGGGGGAAATTCGTATCGAAATGTGTCGAGGTCGTACGTCGAGTTCCAGCAGTTTTACGAATCTCTAGTGCATAGCAATCCGCAGACTATCGTTCCAGCGCTGCCTTTGGCTCAGACTTCGGCTCCGACGGATGAAGAGGACGATAGGCTTGTCAGGATTATGCTGCAGCGCTGGATGACACGCGTCTGTGAAGATGTTATTCTTCTCCACGACGAAGACCTTCGTTCGTTCATCGAGAGCGATTTTGGCTACCAGCCGACTCCACGTCCGAGAAGAAGAGCGTCGTCTGGCTTTGGGATAATGAGACGAAATGTTCCAGATGAAGACGAGGAGCTGCAGAGAGCGAGATTCGAGTTGACGAAACTGGAAGGACAGTTTTTTGATACAGCGAAAGCAGTGGACAAGCTTGCCAATGCGCGAAAATGTGCGTCTGCCGCTGTCCTTCATTTTTTCCCATTGATTAACGCTGTCTCAGCTATCGCCTTTGCTCACGCTGAGATGGGAAACAAGCTCATCAATGTTGCTACCACAGAAGCTCATCCACCGCTGGGAAATGCGTTCAGGAAGATTGGTAGAGTCTGGCACAGTCTTGCAGATCTTGACCAGGCTCAAGCGGTCAGCGAATGCGTCATCTTGGGAGATTCTCTGGGGTACCAAGGCATGAATGCGCGATCTGCTAAGGAGACATTGCAGATGAGGACAGGCGTATTGGAAGAGTATCAGGCGGCGGTGAAAACGACCATATCGAAAAGAAGGAATATCGAACGGCTGAAGGCCAGCTCGACTATTCGTCCTGAACGCGTTGATGAGGCTTTGGAAGACATGGACGAGGTGAGTTCTGCTTTTGCCCTTAGTCGATAAATGTCTCAAATGTCTCAGGCCAACAAGTACGAGCAAACACTGGCAAAACGAGCAGAAGGCATCTCCCAAAATCTTCATCAGGCTCTTCAGACACATAATCGATATGCCAACGACGACATTACTACTGCTTTAATTGAGCATGCTCGCTCTTCGATTATGTATGAGCGTCAACTCCTTAAAGAGCTCGAAGCTCTTCGCACCGACGTCGCCAATGCTGCGAACAAGGTCGTGCCTTCTGCTGTCAATGTCCCGAAACCGTCAATTATACCTCCTTTGGAAGACTTTTCCAAGCCGATTTCTCGAGTACCCTCAACTGCGCCCATTGAGAATGGATTCCACAGACAACAGACGCCAGAACCACAGCGACCTCCAATGATTACAACTCAGTCATACAGCAATCAGGACAGTGATCCTCTTTTACAGGCTCCTACTCCTCGACCTGCTGCTGGAGGTCCTGCTATTGGCAGTCATCCTCAAAGACAAACACCACCAATGTCAGCTCCACCGTCGCAAACTTTTGCTTCGGCTCGTCAGGGCTCTTTATCCGCTTCTGCATCAGGATCTCCTGGCCCTTCTACACCACGATCTCCTTTACCGCCTCAGTCACCTGGAGCTGGTCCTTCTACTCCCAATTCAGAGCGAAATAATTTTGCATCATCTGAACCTCCTCTTGGTGGTCGTTTCGCCGACGGGTCGCGCTCGATGTTCGTCAAAACTTCGTCACCTTTAGCTTCGCCGCTTGCAACTTCATCATCATCGACTTTCGCCTCTTCTGGGTCGATGGGCGATCCATTGCTCGGTGGAGCTGCTACGATGAGTCGAGCTACAAGTTCTCCGTTAGCCTCGTCGCAGAGCTTTGGCAGTAATAACAATGGCTTTGATCCTCTTGGACAGAGTCGCCCGAATTACATGTCCAGCTCTGTGCGCGTGCAACCGACACGCTCAAGGTTAGATGCTAGAGAAGCTGCTAGCAAACTGGCGAACATGTTCTGACACCAATTATGGAGCCGGCTATAGTGGATTAAAATTTATTATTTTATCACGGAAAGCTTAGAGAATCCCAAAAATGACCGTGAATGGCGCAACTTTTGAGTCTATGCGGGTCCAGAGGCTTATCCAGGGCCTGGACCCACGCGAGAGTGCACAGAAAAATGTTTGTTATTCGACTGCTAGACTTGCTAACAGAATATTGAACGCCTCTATTGCTTTCCCTACAGTCTGTTCAGATATCGTTTCGGTTGAAGGAGAATAAATTACGTACCCTAACTAGGACGTACACCCCATAGACGGTGTACACCGCAGCTCCAGTAAAGCCGACAGCGAAAGCGCCTGCAATTCTGGTTAGATGGGATAGAAGCCCATGGAATATCACCAACGGATTTTCAATTGTCGCCCTGGGAGACGGTGGTGCAGAGGTTTCGGGCTGCTCTGGAAACTGGTCAGTCGGTTCAGCGGATTCAGAGCCAAGCCACGCACCTGGAAGGCTTTTTGCTGTTCAATAATGTCATACGGTCCTGTAAATAATGATCAGTGAAATAAGAGACAAGGAGAGCGCCAGGCTGACTGTTGATGAAACGATTCAGCATGGTGGTGGTTTGAATGCGGGTGATTGCGGAGAATGAAATGATATGGCGAGCAGCGACCGCGTCCGAGTCAGGGTACGTCTTTCTTTCTCTTCTGTTGCCCTTGGATGAATCGTATTTCTCCTAGGGCGTAAGCATCTTTCGTCCAATAATCTATGGAAATACAGCTACTGTGCTGACTCCGGCAGAACGGGAAACGTCTGCCAGTCCTGACCATACCCATCGCTGGACTGTCGCTGTTCGCAGCGCCGCTTCACCTGAAAATGCAAAAGACGTCGGTGGTGCAGACGACCTCAGTTATTTCATTAAACGCGTAACGTTCAAGCTGCACGATACCTATCCAAATCCCTCCAGAAGTCGGTTCATTTCTCCTCTAAATCAGTGCTAAACTTGACCTCCTGGGCTTTCAGACATTGACAAACCTCCATTCGAAGTCTCAGAGACCGGGTACGTCGTCGTTGTTTTTGTCCCGCGCCTGCTCTTATTCATTCCTGTAGTTGGGGTGAATTCGAGATCCAAATTCGCATTACATTCATTACAGAGTCTGGAGAAAAAGCTCTAGCGCTGTATCATCACCTCAAGCTGCACCCATGGACAGCGACAGGAGAGCCCGAGATTCCACCTATCGAGGTCGCCATGAAGCTCGGTCCTGTGCATTCCTGGCAGTACGACGAAATCGTCTTCAATGACCCATATCAAAACTTTCTCAACATTCTCATGGCGCATCCACCGACGCACCTCCCGAAACACAAGACCAAGCCTGTTCCGTTCCATCTGGCGAATCCAAGTTCGCTCGAGGCGTCCAAGGGTGGTTTGCCCGAGTTCACGGCGGCCATGGAGCAGGAAGAAGCGCTTCGGTTAGAGGAGGCCCGGAAAAAGGTGATAGACGAGCAAGAGCAGTTGAGGAAGATATTGATTGAGAAGGAGAATGAGCTGGAGCAGCTTCAGAAGATGATTACCGAGGCGTCATGACGAATAACAAGCAAGAATTGTATGTATTGATATCATTTTGAATGTACATACTACATGACGTTTTTAGTCCGAAAAATCTTCGTCCAGAAGGTCGAGATCTACGAAGACCTTGCCATCCTTGCGCTCGACCTTGCATCTGTAGCCAATTGCGAACTCAGGGCCGTCACAGTCCCTGTACGGATTGACCTCTGGATCCTGGTCACCAGCTAGATGCAATTCGACCACCTCGAGATTGCGCAAGGATTTGGCCAGCCGTTCGACGTTGGTCGCCCATATTCCTGAAGGGAAGAAATCTCTGGCCCCGACAGGTGGTAAGCTGTCTTCCATGTCCTCCAGGCTATCAAACACATTATCATCGTCGTCAGAGTCGTACATGCTATTCCCATAAGCGCAGCCACTGCGAGACCGGAGACTATAGATGCCTTCATCGAGCGCCATTCGGGTGAATGGATCAAATCGAGGCAGGTCTGCCCATATAAAGAGGGTAAGCGACTTGAGGTTCTTGAAAGAGCTCATGGTTGACATCTATTCCAAGCTATCAGCAATTTCACCTCAAGAGCTGCAGGATATTCACGTCGTCATCGTCGATATACGCCGTCAAGTTTGTGAGATTCGGGCAAATTTTTGCCAGATTGCTCAGTGCGGGCAAGTTGAGCGAATACTCCTTATAGTTGTCCTCAGGATGTTTCTTTGGCGACAATTCCAGGTTACGCAGTGTTTTGCCAGCCAAGCGGAGACTTTTCAGAATTTCAACGTCGCCTGCTGAACCATAGCCTTCTGTCTGAGCGTCAGGGCGACTCAAATCGAAATTTGGATGTGGGAGCGCCAGGACCAGCGATTCCAACGGACGTTTACCATCACAGACTGACAAGCAGTCAATCGGTGCACCGGTCCAGTGAAAAACGCGAGGTAAGGCTGTCGCTGGCAAGGGCTTGTTGAACAGGTCGACTTTGACTGAGGTCAACTGGGGATGGGCGACCAAGAAAGGGATGAAGGAGGCTGTTGGATCTGCATACTGGTTCCTCTAAAACAGCGCGATGTTGACGTTGACTAGGCAGGGCAGGCGTAAGGAATTAATGGCGTCGACGGAGCTTTTGTCTCCACTAAACTCGAGGTATAGTGATTTCAAAGAGGGCGAGCTTGCACTGATACCTCGAATAGAAAGAGCCAATTTCTCGAACAAGGGATTCTTCACTTCACGGAACAGACCATCTGAATTTGTAGTCAGTCCAGTGTTTTACAAGGAAAATTGAAATGGGATGCTTTTCTCACAAAGTTCTTCTTCATATGCCAGTTGAGTAAGACCAGGGGTACACAAGAACTATAGGTAGTAGCTGAGCATGGTTGTCCAAAGAGAGAACAAAGCTCACGTCGAATCCACCCTTGTAGTCTCGGAGATCGTCCCCTGCCGTGATGTGAAGCTCTTTTAGTGCTCCGAATTTCGCCTTGTTCTTCAGCACGTCTCCCAAATTCTCTCTGGCAAAATTGGCCTCCAAATGCAGCACCTGCAACGTTTTCGACATATGGGTGAGCGCTCCATACAGAAGCTTTGAGGCATTGTCTTGCTGTTGTTGAGTGGTTTTTTGCTTGTTCATGCAAAACCTAATGCGAAAATCTTCAATGAGGGCTGCTGGATGAAGGCCCAACGTCGAGGGGTGACGACCTGCCCCTCCGGCGAGCACCCAGGCCAGTTTTCCAAAATAGCCGCTGCTTTTATGTATCGACCGATACAAATGTTGAACAAAGAACGTGTAAGAATCTTTGGAGACAAGGCAAAGAGCTGCAATGTGAGCTGGGGAGAGGAATCGAACCAGCTTGACGCAACATTCGAGTGTGAGCTTCCCAAGAGGTCCTTTGTTCGAAGTGAACACTGCTCTGGAGCTGGTCGCCGCTTTCAGAGTTTTTGCGCGTTTGGGTGGCATGGTGGTCAAGGAAAAGATTTGAAACGATGTGACAGGCGGTCACAGCCGCCTAATTCTTTTGTTCGTTCAGAGGACGGCGAGGTCGCGATTTACCTCATTTTGACTCGCACTTACGCGTCTATTTGTCAAGAAACTGTTACAGTCGCCTCTGTAATAACCCATACCCCTCGGTGGACGGTCCAGGCTATGGGTTATGACAGAGTATGGGTCACTACAGAGATGTTGTAGGGTCACGCAGGGAGGTTCAAGAAAGCTATATATATTATTTTTTTGTCTCCTACGGACAAAATGAATGCTAGACGCTACTTTTTAGCAAAGAAATTCATAATTTCAGTATCAACCAGTGCTTTTGTCACCTCCAACCCGGTCTGGCGACCAAAAGATGCTAGAATACCTTCGAGTTTGCGTGCAAACAGATCATCGATGGATGAGATGAATCATTGTACAGTGGAGTAAAGCTTCTGTACGCGTCAGTGCAGGAACGTCGGGTTCACTGTCGTCGTCATCGGCAATGTCTTCGGAAGACTATCAGATACGCATGACTTCGAGCTGATTGATGTCGTAGATTTTAGCCGGCGTTACACCCAAGTTACACCTCCATCGTAGCGGTCAATGGCTCTCCGAATGTAGCGCGACAGTCTCCAGCCGTTTGAGAGCCTTCTTGAGGTTTTCGAGACTAGCGGTCGGGGCCATGGCGCTCAACGAGAAAATGATTCGAGAGCGTTCGCGAAATTCCTGACTAAGGGTAGTCTAAAAGTACTATTCTGGACCAAATTGCTCCGAAAAGGTCCGAAAATCGGCTCTATCATAACCCATACTCCCGCCAAAATTTTCGGCCATCGGTATGGGTTATGGGGTATGACAAAGTTATGGGTTATGTACCCGATTTCCCTGTCTACCAACTTGGTGGATCATGGGTCCTATGGGCTATAGCAGAGTATGGGTTAAGGCAGGTATGGGTTATTTCAGAGGCGACTGTATCTTTTAAGTTTAAAGCTTGAAGCTTGAAGCTCAGTGAACAGGAAATTCTCAATGGGAAGCGAATGTGTCCGAGGCAATAATCCTTTCGACCGGGATAGTCTAGCGGTACTAACGCCACGCTAAGATTATCCTAACGGCTAGTTTGTTTCCGAGAGGCCTCTTTTTAACGTGACGATCCGGAAAACCTCGTTGGCTGTTTTTATGGTATGACGGCGGCGACAGAAAACCTTTGTGCTCACATGATGTGACAACTCGTGCCGACGCTCAACTTGATTTACTCGATGGCCAGCTTGTTCTGGCCAAGTTCCACTGAAGTTGTATTCTGTGAGTACATTCATGCAGTACTTTCGGCGCCAAGGAGAGCCAAGAAATGTGCAGCAATGTGGTTCCTGTTTGTCTGGATGAGTCCAGATGCTCCTGCATCATCGGAGACTAGCTAGGCCGACCTTGGCCGACTCTTCGACTGTGCCCCAATCCCGATATGAGCTCAGAGTTCGGCTACTTTCGGTGCTATCTTTTGTCCTTTCTGCTCCTTTCTGCTTACATATGGAATGAAAGAAGGAATTCACGAACAGCCACTTTCGCACTCCATCTCTTGAAGTATTCTTCACCACAACAGCCTTCACATTATAATGTCAGGCGGACCAGTCAACTTGGTGGCGGAAAAGCTCCAACTCCGGGAGACGGTCCGGATCTGCCAGCTATGAACGATACCGTCAAAGGAATCGCGGACTAGAAGAATAAAGAAACTTGGATCGGTGAGTCTCTCACTTTCTAACGTCTTTCCCTTCTTCCTTTCACAGTGAAGACTTCACGAGAAGGACCCTTCCAAAACTATGTCATTTTGCCACACCAAGCATGAGACTAATTGGGATGGCAAGACGGGTCATGAGTGGACTCACAAACATGTCGAGTTTGATATCAGGTTAGGCGGGACGTTTGGGCGAGTACCGCGTCAAGTACACCGGGACAATAACTTGATACTATTTCTCGGCTATGAGATCTATACCGCTCGACACGGCACGTTCAATCTATCATTAGGCGACGGTGGATACCTAAATGTAATTATTCTTTCCGATTTTCAGCGTGAGTCTGGCTCAAATTGCACGAAAACAGTGGGCTTGGCAGGGACATGCCAGGAGAAGCACGGCGACCGAAAGACTAAGTTGTATTTCAACCACGAACACTAGACCTAGAACTACTTACGCATATCCAGAGATTATGATCAAAGGATATACAATCAAGTTTTCGCTCACTAGCTGTGCTGTGCAACTCGGAGAAGCCTTTTCACCCAGTCGAGAGTCTTGTGCATTCCTCACTTGGCGTACGATCTGTGGCGCATCCCGAGGTACCGCAAATACTCCGTCATTGGCTCTGCCTCTCCCGGCGGAGTTGAGTTTTTCCTTCGGATGTAAGTCATGGGATGGTAGACGACACAGCGCATAATGAAGCTGGTGATCATACATGCAATGATGCAGGACCGACAAAAATCGGATGGAGGTACTTGTTGTTAAGGAAAAGGCGGGAGTCTATTGACAAGGGAAGGACCCAAGATATGGCCCTCTCATAAATTAATACTCATTTGCACTTGAACAATGCCTGGCTGTTTCATCGATCGTTTCCCATTTTGTTGACTTCAAGGTGCTTCCGATCCTCGATCCATTGTCCTCTAAATTGACTTGACTTTAAGCTAGATAGACAATCATTGGAGCTGTTTGTCCTTGTACAGCGCAGAGTCTCTCACATTGAGACTGAGACAATACTTGTACCCTGCTTGTACTGTGAGAACTTTGTTCGGAGACACGTGTTCAATCCTGATCCGAACCGCCGTCACTGAGCTGAAGCATGCAACGGCTTGCTTTTGTTGTCCATGTCCTTAATTCCTTTCCCTGTTGCTCAATCTAATCTGACGAGCCTCTCAAATCTCTCTGTAGTTTCTATCCATGCTACTGCTCTCGATGTTTGCTTTGCTGTCTATGGTGAAACCTCGACCTCCACCGATGTTATTGAACGATTTTATGAAGCTGATGCCAGTAAGTTCCCATTCTCAGCTCTCATTCACTCCATTGATTCTCTTCAGTGTAAGTCCAGGTCTCATCGTCCATAGCATGCTCATTCATGGTCCCAGTTATGAAAATCCGATTTTAACTGCCACCTCACGCTCCCTCATTGCCGATATCTTCCAGCTTTCTCGTCAGTTCACCACAGTTGATGTCCCTAGGCCCCTTGCAGTTTTCTACACGCTTTTTCGGCTGAAGCTTCCGCGATATATGAACAATCCATTGTTCCAAGCGCTGCGCGTTTGGAATGACATTGGAGAAATCAGCGAAAGCGAGAGCTTTGGTTCGTCTTGTCAATCCACTGATGACGCCGTCGTTGACCATTGTAACAGACGGAACCAGGCGAATTATTGTCGAGCACAAACTGAATCTTCTGGTTCTGCCAGGTCTTCATGTCGACAGTGCTAGCCATGTTCGGTTCGAACCTTCGGAACCACGAAAGCCCAATGGTTCTCCATTAGAAGAACCTCATCATCCGACATATCCTTCCCTTCCTGTTCCCGGAACCTGGTTATCTTTACCTTCACCTTTCCATTTTCAACTTCATGTCCTAACCCGGCTTAGCTTCAACGAGCAAGGCAAGGTCACTCACCATCGGGATTTCTGGGATGTCAAAGATCTCATGGGTCTCGTCCCGGGCGTCTCCCTTGCGCAATGGATCGGTACCAGGATAGCAGCTAGAAGTCTTGCTTGTGCTTCACGGTTCTGGAGAAAGGACCCCCAGGCGTCTTTGGAAGAAGAAGGATCCACGAAGACCTCAGAGGAGATTTCGCCATCGGCGCAGACCATTATTCATGACCTTGAAAAAGGTTCAGCTCCATCGGTCTCCGATGTCTAGACCGTTTCATTCACGGCGTCCCGTGGACCCACCAACCTTTGTGTTTCACCTTCCGAAGGGAGAATTGCCAGCACCATGGCTCTAACGCTCTGTCTCCGGCATTGCCTTGACCGTGGGTTTAGATGTTCAGATAAAGCTCTCATGTGCCGATAAACCTTCACCATCGTAGAATGCCACCGAGGCGCTGAAGTGAAATATGACAGTCGGAAGGGGATGACGTATCAGAGAAGGAGACGCTTGCTGACGCTTGGAACAAAGCTGGCTCGGGCTGTGCTGGAGGGATATCTGCGGCCTTCAAGGCCTCATAACCTTCGCAGCCATCCATACCGGCCGTTGAACTTTTGGCAGAGTAATTACAGCTCGTTTCACGACCTGTTCTGGCCATTACTTACACTAGAGTAATTTATTGTTTGGCGTTGCAGTACAATTCTCGTTGCACAATTAGAGGAAGAACCTTGTAATCGGTGCCATTGCTTCTAATTAAGCGGTTCATGCTTCGATGCTCCGCGGAAGCATCAGCACTGTATCGAGTCTTTTTCATGCTGTGTCTTCAGCGAGGTGCCGTCAAGCCCGTAATTAACCCGCCATTATACAGGTCCACATTGTCTGCGGATCCATCCAGGCCCCAGTCACAGACAACAGCTTGTCTTGTGCTGCTTTCGCTGAGAATCCCAAGCTAGATCCCAGGCTCCGAGTGCTATGCTATTCTTATTCTTTCCCGTCTGTCAGAAAGAAAAAACAGGGCAGAGCGGTAGATGCACCTCCTCCGTCTGAATCGGTGTTAAGAAAAAGGTCAGTGGTGCTCTCCAAATCCTTTGTATTGCGCGTCTCATTTCAAAGATAGCGCGTTAGATTTGAATCTAGGGCCCAAAGCTTATCGCTGGACGATATATGGAAACAGCTACCTGGACATGCTATGCTGGGTGGACCTTGGTGGCAAAGTGGACTTGGTGGCTAATCCCGTAGACCCATGACTCAAATTCAAGCTCATTCAGGCTCGCGTTATACGAGAAATTACCGCATAAAACCGGAAACAATCTCAATGGCCCAGAAAGAAGACAAGAAAAGGCACAGAATTTGAAGAACTTTCTATCGCGTCCACTCGGATACCCAAAGGCACCGGACCGCTACGCGGCGGCTAGATACCTCATTTGGGTGCAGGATACCTTATCTGGGTTAGCTCTCGGATGATTCGGGATTTGCCAGAGGTCATTACGTCACCCATTGGCCGATGGTGGCCGCCGATGAATTGCTCTCCATATGTCAAGGTACATATCCTACGATTCTGTCCACCTTTTCTCCGTCGAAACTTTGCAGTATCCCTCATGCGGAATCCTTTCTCAGGACCGCCAAGAAAGAGCTCCAACCAAGCTCCAGCCGAAACCATAATAATTGAGTCCAGGGTTCAAGTTATTCCCAGTCATACCGCTAAACAAATAAGAAACTTACCGGGAGCTCTTCTCAATCACGAACTCTGGAAGCGATATTGCTTCTGACGCGGGCCTATCAGGTGACCCTCTTGCGCCACAGTGAAACAGCAGGAACTGTCAATCGATGGTAGTCGATGGGTTACCCCACAGGATCGAGGCCCATAACCATTCTGACCTTCTCCTATTTGGAATCTAACCCCTACTGTTTCGAAATTCCGTTGCATTGGTGTCCCGGTCTCCTATGCCTGAAAAGGCCGCCGTTACAGGGAGTCGTAGCCTGTCGTACTAGCTGTTAGATCGCGTGAGTTTCGTTCAATAATAATGCTGACTGAGGGCGGGTTTCCACGGAGTCTCCAATATCACAAGTATTACAAGTTTGGCGTCAGCACCGCTCACCCTGATAGACAGACAGTTAATTAGATCGACAGCGCCTTTTGACAATGAACGTATCTTTCGATTTTCACAGCCTTGGATTCCATCTAAGCCTTTTCGATGGATGAATTCCCGAGTCAGTTATTACGGCGAGAAAAGCTAATACAGAGACGCCGCACGAGTAAGTACACGTAGCGGTTTTTTCCTTGTCCCGAGTCTTTATGACCAGCGCCTATTGCATATATGCGCTGGATCCCACGGATTGCTCTTACTGTATTTTTCGAGTCAAACATACAATTTTTGTACGTCCACGCTCATATCCGGCGCCAGGGTCGAGTCGAGTCGTCAAGTCCCTATATCGGCTCTTGCTTATCCCTTTGACGCCTCGATTCAGGGTTTTACGGGTTTTACAGCAATCGCAATCGCCGTCGGCGAACGGCAGTAACACCTTAGACGCGCAGGATATAGATAGACCCAGCTCAAGGACAAAGGAAACCCGATTTTAACAGTCTTCGTATTCCTCTATGTGCTTCTACTGTTACCAGGAACAAATCACCGGGATATCCCCGTGACTGCTATTCATACATATAGCCCAAAAAGCAAGGCAAAGGAAAACTACAACACCGGATATAAGCGCTAGCACGTAAATGACTTTTTGGAGGGTAAAAAGAGGTGTCGCGATAAAGATATGGATAAAAAAGGTGTTCTTTTGAAGGCGGCAAATCAGTTGGTTCGATTTCGATAATGTTACACTCGATAGAGGCGGTATAAATACGAGAATGTTGCGATGTGGATACAAAATGACGAGACGGACGGCCAGCGAAGGACACAAAATAGATATAAATGAATGGTATAAAAGGAGTGAAAGTTTCAACCGCAGAGTTGCTCCGGCGACGAATTCGATGCTGTTTCTTCTTCGGTGGTGCCCAAAAACGACGCAGAACCCGGCATGACCATCATGTCCTCGTTGAGCTGCTCCATATGCATTTGTTGAAGCTGCATCGAAGGAGACCATTGAGCCGGGTAAGGCATCGAATGAGCTTTTCGTTGAGGTGGTGGACTTTGCCCAAGTTGTGGCGAATTATGAGGACTTGCACCGTGTAAACTGCCCTGCGACAGTTCAGCAAGCGGATTATTTGGAAGTCGAATTCCACCCATAGAGTGAGGCGAAGGCGGGAATGATGACTCTGCAGGCGGTGACTGGGAATCGCGAGAGAGCGGGAAGGAAGGGATTGACGGTGAATTGAAGGATGTGGGGGGTGCAGATCCAGAAGAATACACAGAAACTGTAGACGCCGCTATCAGCATTTTGCTTTCTTTTTTCGACCACCACCTGAACATTGGGATTGGAATGGGAAGGGGTAGGTCAAAATAAGAAATACTCACGAGAATCATCCCAATCACTATTTGCACCATTGCTCGAATGCACTGAAGAATTCGAGGATATGGAAGAGCGTCGCATGAGAGCAGGAGGACCGTTGGGATACTCTCTGGGCTCCTTCTTGACCTTTGGCGAACCAGGTGCTGCTTTCGCCTGCTTTCGAGCCTTATTCCCAGCTCGAAGTTCGTCGAAACGAAGGGGTCGAGGTCGCAAATGAGTGCGCTCGTATAGACCACACTTGTTGCAAACGATTTTGCCGGGATTCAGAGTCGACCTCCGCCAAGAAGGTGGTTCAGTGGTATGACAGTTAAAACACCGACGTCGAAGATACTGGGTCTCTTTCGAAGCAGCATCGTCGGTGTGCTGAACTGGAAGACCAGTATGTGGCGAAAGATAGGTCGAGAGAGAGCCATTCTGAATCATGGAATATTGATGAGGCGGGGAATGTCCTCCAGATGAAGGCGGTCGATAGAAGGTTGGAGAGAGCTGAGTCGGAACCATCATCGGGGAGGAGCCATTATCCTCGATTTTTATTGAATGATCACCTTCGTCGAAAGGAGGAAGATAATGGGGCGACTCGACGGATTCGTACATGACCTCTGGTCGAGCGGAGTTGACGAGATGGTTATGAGGATGATTCATGTAGAACTGCTGTTGGTGCTGCTGGTGAAAGTCCTCTCTGTCCTGACGAACATAAGGAAATGTAGCGCGTCTAACCATAGGCATGTCGTGAGTTCGCTGGGGAAGATGATGATGCTGCTGCTGCTGGGTATGAATCCAGTCCGGACTTGGACTGTAGACTTCAGCTCCGCTATCGTGCTCGTAGAGCTCTTGGAGCAGAGACGGCCGGTAAAAGTCGCCCTGGACGCCATGGTCATCGTCGACAAAGATGTTTCTGACGGGCTCCATGTCCTGCTTGCCTGGATATGGAGGAAAGTCTATAACATGGGGCGAAGGAGTCCGTGGTGTCGACGAATCAGAGTAGGAAGTGTAGCCGTCGAACTGGGAGATGACTTCCATGGTGGAGTTGGAGTTGCACCGAAACTTTCAACGAAACCTGGTCATTAAAAAAGTTGATTCTCGCCAGGGCGCTTCCTAATCGGGAATCCCAATTCGTTATCCTGTGTAAGCGGAGTTATCTGCTAAAACTGCGGACCCCGGAACCAGTGGGGACCCCTGATACCTAGATCTAGCAACCGATTTGGGATCCAGTCTTCTGGGTTTCGGAGCTGGACCACGAACACCGCTGCTTCTTGTTCAAGCAGCCTCGTCCCTCGCCTTGTCTCGATTTCTTCAGCATGCATATATTAGCATATACTGTTAAGCTAGCTATCCTTTTTCTCCCTATTAGTATTTATCGGACAGTCTTCTTTTGGCCAATCGCTGGAGACCGAACTACTGTTTCATCTCATTTCAGGGTCTCTGACCCTCGGCTAAATCCGTTTTCGCCATACGACTCATGAGTCCAGTTCATTCCACGGTACTCTCAGCTGCCAGAAATAATAAAACACGTTCGCAAACAAAAAGGATCTTTTTGGCGAGTCTTTGTCCTTTCACTTTGGAAAAAAGCCTTTGTTTCAACTCTCTAACAAACCCTTTCTTTGCTTTTCCCGAACATATGATTTTGAACGATTTTCCGATCCCTGAATAGTGATGCGTACTGTGATTCCTGACGCGTATTTTGCATCCGGACTTGGCCCACTGAACCGCCAATTTACATACTGTTGACCCACGTATCTTTCGGATAATACACCGTTTGTCGGTCGGTTTCATTGGGCTGCCCTGGCGGTCCGGGACTCGTTATCTGTTAATATGTTATCGCTCGAGACAACGTAGAAGCATTTGGACAGAACCGTCGGTGTCGCTCTCTCAAAGTCCTCGACAATATGTGACTCCTGTACAATCGATGTAACGAGGGGGACGATTTCAAGCCTTTTCGCCCCTTAGTTGAAATCAACTCGACCTGTCAACAAAAAAGCCCAAGCCCGAGAACAGCGATTTGAATATTGGATCGACTTGAAATGTGGCGCCATCGAAGGACCTAGGCCTTCAAACATTCTAAGCGGTGGCCTCTCATTTCGACGGTCCTATTAGGCCGCCGAATGACCATAAAGTCTGGTCACGTTGCACGGTCTCTAAAATCATCATAAATGTAATATAACTGTACCTTTTTGGGCTTCTAGAGGCCCGAAAAGAAGTTTCGGTCTTTCTCGTTATCGTATCGTCGCGGGAAGAGTGAATTATGACCAGCGGCCAAGGCAAAAGTGACAGGGTCTACCACAAAAATATCTCTTCCATTCCTTCTCTCCATTCCCTCGGAGTTCGAATTTGAACCGTCCCTGCAGACCAAATTGTATCACACAAGCGCTCGCGAGTCGTACATACGAGGCATCCATGTTCGAGGGAGAAGCTCATATCGTAATTTCTGCTTACGTATCATTTCGGTCGCGTATTTTAGTCCGTTCGGCGTCCGGGATTCCGGTCGAAGAACTTCTTTGCACGTTGGTCGCGTCTTTCAGCTTGCAAGATAATAATATAATTTCAACGCGTTCTATTCGAATTTCACGCTGCTGTTCTCGAATTTCACGCTTATACTCTCGTTTTCATGCAGCTTTCCGTTCTTGTCTGGGCGGCAGCTGATTCCGTATGCCTTTCCCACCAGATCACCCTGGAGATTTCGTCCATATTTTTCGTAACATCGCACCGCCTTTCCACTTGTTCATTCATTGCGAGTTGCAGCGATCCTCAGATCCCATAGCAGCGACGTCTATTGAGAGTTCATTGCGAGGTTGTCTTTATTTCACCGAAACATCCGAGCGCCTCATAGCGACATCAATGAAGACTCGGGAAGCAATCATGTCCTATTAGGCAATTGTACCTGCCTTCAACAGGTATACCCTCTAGGCAGTCATAGCGCGTGGAGACCCCAAGACCCCTTTTTCGGTCAAACTTGAAGCTGCGCTGGACAGCGTGGAATTATAGACAGCTTTCAGTGACAACGAGTACCATGCGGTTCTACTGACGTCAATAAGCTATCCACGTCGAGCCGACAGACACTTGAAGCCTAATCCAAGTCTTCAGTAGTACCAGATCAAGCGACCGCCGGCATCGGGACGAGAACTGAACAACCATCTTGTCGTCGGTGATTTGATGCGCCAGAGAGATCGAGGCTCGGTTTCCAAAAATGCCTAGTGATCCCCGACTTGCTTGCCGCAAAGTCCACAGGGTCCAGTAAATCAAGGATAAATGATGAATCGAGTTGGCGGATAGTCCAGAATGTATAAGGACAGTTGACTAGGTGCAAAAGTCGACCATTGGTGCCAGAAATGGTTGACAAGTCCTGGAATTAAGGCATGGGCACCTCGACGATGAACAACTCCGACAGGTATTAAAAGACTTCTAACAAGACCAACGATGTCGATACGGACGGGTTTTGGAAGCACAACCTCAAATGTACCACTGCCAGGTAGAAATGAAGCCTCAGTGACATTATTGCTGGGTCCCGACTCCGAAGACTCCGAATCTCAATAGCAGGTCGCGTCGGGAATACTAGTGTAGAAACTTGACTTGATTTAGTGCGAGTCGGTGACATGAATACCGAAGGGAAAGGGTGCTACCAGGACTCAAGGTCGACATGGTGACATTGGCACGTCGGGGTAGCGTCGGGAGGCGGTGAATCATACTTTCTACCGAATAAGTATCACTAGCTGAAACGCCATTGAGTCCAGGAGAGCAATGGCAACGAGTCCATGAACCTGGCTAACATAGCTGTTTCACCGTCCCAAACTGTACCTTTATATTGGAACTAGATATACCAACTAATTGACGCGCCCGTCGTAAAAGAGCTCGGGACACGCAAGCGCGCATACGACACGTGACTTGTTCCGCATCACGATCGGCACGGAAGCAAAATTAACATCATCTTCAGATGCGATCCGAGTCGAAGGCGAAGCAAGCTCGGAGAATCCAGCAGAACGATACAGAAGCATTGAAATATGCGAGTTTTATCCCTAGTACAGACATGTATTTGGACGCCGCATCGATGGATGCCGAGCTTCCTTCCCATGGTTTCCGCTGTCATCAATCTGCCCATGGACCATCGTACTCTGTTTGAAGCTGCTTGGAACCACTTCTGTTCCAGCTGCTCCTTGGTCTCGCCGGAGTCTTGGTCTTGAAATTTTCGCGCTTAAAATAAATCAGAGCTTCAACTCCATCATTTTTGTCGATGCCGTTCAAGTGTGAGATTGAAAGCCTAGTATTAGGATAAAATTGTAGACGTCTGGCGCCAGCATCCTCGGAAATTCTGTCAAAGGATGCATGTAAGATGCCAACAGGTCAAGCCGAGCTCGTGGTCTCTGTGGTGGTAGTGCGAGGCGTTTATCTATTCAGCGCGCCGCTCAGGAGTCCCGAGCTCAGTTACAACCAGAAAAGTCTGCTCCGAGATCGAATAATACACGGTAGTAGGCGTCATCAATTATGCGGAGGATCCGAATCACTTTCTCCCTCGTTTCTTTCCATCCGGTGTCGCGGTACCTCCATTATGATTCAGTTGAATATTGTTCGTTGCTCTGCCATTGAAACCCTTCCCGCTGCATTCCATACAATACCATTTATCTGGAAGAGGAGTCTTAACACCGACACATGAGATATGGAACTGTGAAGAAGAAAAAACATGGCGTCAGAACGGAGCTTGAATGAAGGAAACATAACAGTTGAAAGCATCAAAGCATAGTCCGATGGATCACTGATGTCTTGCATCAATGAGACAGATGGAACTGAGTTCCTGGCTATGTCAGAGAGTCTTCCCACCGAAAGCTCCTATGGGAAAAAGGGACCCCATTGGAAGAAGACACCAAACAAGATAGACTGACCCATTGATAGGGACACTTGGGGTTATCACATCCTATCATCTACCATCAAGTCAGCTTCGAAAGGTCTAGTACTGAGCAAGGACTCACATCACCAAAGCTCTGGCGGTTACAGATGCAATAGAGTGCGGTATCCTCTTCTTCTTCCTCTGGATCACCTTCGGCGTCGGCGTCTGGGTCATCCCCAGCATCAACGATGTCATCGTGAATCACAGCATTGTACATTTCCCGCAGACGAGACCGAGAAGTAGTACCTCTGGTACTGCTCAATCGAGGTGTCAAGGACCTTCGGGATTGGGTCCCGGCCAAAGGAGGAGCAACAGGGGTCGTTGCTACCGATGGCGAGAGAACTGGTCCAGGTGACACCTTCCTCGGACTAGAAGTAGCAGTAACCGCTGCCCTTTGCTCTGGAATCCTGTCAAACCGGGAAATATTTGAGTCGTTGTAGGTCACTTACTCTTGTATGGTGGTTCAAGCACTATAGAATCGGCAGGATTCAAAGCTTGAATTAAACTGTCGGTAATTTGCCGAGTCTGGCTATGGCCATCTCCGGTGTAAGTTTGAGATATCAGGAGGTCATGTTGTCTCTTGGTCGGCTTGGGACGTCGTCTAGGCTCGTCCGATTCGCCCTGCAATATTTTTACCCGCGTCGCCTCCACATCGAGGCGGGATTTTGTGCGGTTCAAGAGCTCAATCAAGCGCTCTGCCAAGGCAATCTTTTCCGATGCTAGCTGCGAGAGCTCACTATAGAGAAAGTCTATGTTCGAGCCACCGGATGCAAGTTGAAAGTCAGTAGAGATTCCTGAACCCAAGAGGGCCTGCTTGACATATTTCGTTTGGTCTCTAGATATTTCAAGCGCCAGCTCTGAACCGGGGATAAATATTCGAGTCTCTATACATCTGTCGGCCGACTGACCTTGAGATCTAGCGTCCTTGATTCGGATCTCAGTCAACAAGAAATTGACCTCGTGAGGCACGTTATCAAGACCTGCAGCGAATGAATAATGAGTCCATGTTTCCAGGAAACGATACGATAGCGGGAAACGAATGCATCAAGAAAACATTCGCAAAGGGATTAGAAGCAACCCGTATTGACATCCCGGGAGATCAGCAGCCACGATATGCAGCGGGCCTGAAGCCCAGTGAATGCGCCCACCAACATCTGAGTCAGCATAGATGTAACGCCCATTGTAACCGCAGAACGAAATGAAAAATGAAAGGTGACAAACTTGATATGTATTCGGATACGATCGTGCCAGCCTCTTCAGCGCTTTGAGAGGAAGAATTCATGGTCAACAATCGGGAGTGAGGGATCTGGACGAAAGCCTCCGAGGTCAAGTGATCTCTTGCTGACGACACATCCTTTTTGAGCCAGGCTTGGAAATAGAATCGTCTGTCCGAGATGTTTCAACTCGACTCAGAAGGATATGCAAACACACGGAAAGAGACATCAAAGTTGGAGAGATCAGTGGCTTTGGATTTGACTCTCAGCGGTCAGACATCTATTTACCGAGAGAAGACAGTCATTGAGCCAAAGGCTATGTTGACCGTGTCATACATTGGCTGCGGCCGTAATAATACCCACAGGAGCATTTCCACGACTGTCCGGCAAAGAATCTGGTACCAATTGGCAGGAAGGCTATGTAGTCGTATTATTAGCGCCATAATAGCATTCAATCGAACAGTAAAGGCTGGGACTGCCACTGTGCCGTTAATCGAATCCAATGCCACGGTTTAGGCGGGCTGTCGGTGTAGAGAACTCATACCGAAAGTCCAAGAGCCACCCAGGTATCTGTGTATGGAGCAATGGAAACCATTGATGTCAGTCAAGGAAACAGGCAGAACGAGAAGAGCACCGGTGATTTCTGACCAGCGCCCGGGTTGTTCCACAAGCTGTGCACGAACGGTGACACAGAATCCTTGGAAGCTAGGAAGAAGGACAGACCCTCGAACACCGCTGTCTGGAAAAGGCAAAGCAGTTAGGCCAAAGTTTGGGGTGCTGATCTTCGCGAAAGTACCCGCCGTGACGCCGGGAATATGTGCCTAATAAAAGAATAATTCAAGCTGTATTATACTCACAGTGAAAGCTAACAGCGCTGTTTGGCCGGTACCGCAAAAATGGTTGGAGGCGACAGCGGAATTTGCAAGGAAAGAGAAAAGGTCCACGCCGATGCGGATCATCGACCCAATCAATGCTTCAATGAATGCTGATCTGGATCTATGGAATGAAGAAATGGCCTATGGAAGTTTCTATCACACTGTCAATATTGGGCTCAAACATTCAATCGAGACAAGATTACCAGTGAGGCCGGGAGATATTGCTGCATCCCAATAAAACTGAAATGGGACTAGGCTTACCTGGTAGTTGAGCAGGAAAGCTCGGGCTGAAGACAGGGCAACAGGGATAAATAGAACATTGAGGTACATTTGCGGGAGACATGGCGCCAAAAAACTTGGTAGGTGCCGAGGATGCCTAGGAAACTGTCAGAAACTGCACCGTACACCTGACCGTCGAGAAGAACAGCATGGAGTGGCGTCAGTAAACAACGATCAACTGTCAGGAGAGCCGGAAAACAGAGAGACGCGTAGATGTTGCAGAACCCGTACAGAGATGCCGAATTCATTCAGAGACACGGTGGCATTCCCAGCATGAGAGAAACAGCTGAGGTCCAGACCATTAATTCGACATCCTGTCATTGAGGTTGACATGAATATATACGGTACCCACGGAATTTGTTCTGTATTCCGCCGACAAAGCCTATGGTTTTTTCGCGACAGAGAGAGCAAGGTGGTGGTATCTGGAAAAGCTCATGTTGTGAGGTGTTTGGCAAAACTGCCTGAGTGAATCACGTGGCATCGCCGTCATGTCCTTCGAAAATGCGCCAATTACCAAAGGTAAGCCTCAATAGAACAGAATGAACCTCATTGGAACGAATATCCAGGTTTTATGGCAGGGGTTGCTCTGAGCTCTGTGGCGATAGGTATCTTCGATGTGAAGTACTACTTCCAAGTGCGGGTGAGCTGTTTTCTCCCTGCCTTAACGCCTTGAGATTCAGCCTCAGTTTAGCTCGTTCCGCATATGTCCAAGCATCACCAGGTGATACTGGTCATTCTCCTTCCATTGTTCGACCCTAATCTGGCTCACGCGATAGTACTGGAGGCTGGCGACCCACCCGATGATATTTACCGATTCGAGTGCCCTCCTTTTGGCCGAATTGTTGATGTTTACTATTGGCGTACAAGTCGAGCGTCAATTTGGGAGCGTCAAATATGGTGTAAGTCCATCCTAGAGCTCTTGAAATGGTCAGTGCTCACATATCGCGACCAGTCTTTTTTGGTGATCACGCTCATCTTGACCAGGATATTCGAATTCCTCTCTCTTCTCTTGTTATATCCCCTCGGCCTCAACTTTTTCTCCTCTGGACCAACACCTCTGCTATTCAGTGTTTTGTACCAATGGGCGCGAATTGTCCCCGTCGTCTACCATTTCCGGATATTCGGTGTTCCATTGTCCAACAAGAGCTTCACGTACCTTCTGGCACTCCAGGTACCACTGTCGCTATCGTGAAATATTGTTCCTCAACATCTCGTCTAGCTAGCTTTCCTTCGTCTCCCGGGTTCGGCTGTTCTAGCGGTAATCGGCATTCTCTGCGGACAAGCATACCGCTCGGACTTGATAAACCTTCATAGCTATCGGTTATCGCCAACCTTGGTCTCCTGGAGCCGGCGGTTTTTACTTCCTCTTGTCGGTTCTACACGTGGACCTCGTCGTACCACGCGGGCTTTTCCCGACGATCCCCGCCCAAGATCTAGCCAACAAAATAATCAAAATGACGAAGTCATTACAACTCGTTCGGGCCATCCGGCTCCAGGTAGCAGTACCGATTCCAGGGCAAGAGCAGCACCAATAGATTCAAATTCGGCCGTGGTGCGAGAATGGGTTAATGAGCTTAGAGGCAACAGACCCAGTACTGGGATTCGGGTCCCACCGGAGGCTGAAATCACACAGCTGACCACCATGTTTCCCGATATTTCTCGTGAGACTGTTGTTTCCGCTTTGCAAAGGAGGTAAATGAATTTCTCGTGCTTCAGGTACATCACTGAGAATCACCTTTAGCCCTAACATTGAAGTCGCTGTCGAAAATCTTCTCAGTTCGCATCGGTGATTTTGGGAAAGATCCAGTGATGTAAAACAGGCGGTCTGTATTGAGCGCAATGAAACATGGTCTATACGCCTAATTCTTCTTGCTCATCGTCAAAGCCTTCGTCTTCCTCATCTTCCCCGGTAAAGGCCGCCAGCGGAACAGAATACAGGCGGATCACAGGCTAAAAAGCGAGAGTCAGAGTAGCCCTCGGTAGTCAGATAACCAGAAAGCTTACCCTGTTGGGATCCTTCACCAAGACATATTTTCCCTCTGGCATCTTCATACAGAGATCGGTGACGGTTCTGACAATTCCCCACCCATTGGCCAAAGAGACATTGAGCTGTCCAGCAAAGTCGGTCGGACGTAAAGATGCGGTACTTAAAATAACATGACGCGTGTTATCGCGGGGATTGGCCCGGGAAATGTATCTGCGGTGGGAAGGTAATGAGCAACATGAAACACGTCGAGAGACAATGAGAGAAACAGTCCAGAACAAGACTAGTGGATAATGAGAGCACCCACCCAATTTTCATCAATTCAGCGCCAGCCAGGACACTTTGAACCGTCCACTTGGCAAGTTTACAACTATTGTTCTTCATTTCTGTCGCGACAACAGCACCCCTCTGAGAATCCAATTTTGTTCGCCAATCTGGAGCACCACCAGCTCCTTGGGCCCGTGGATCGAATTCGTTTAGCGCGCGAATAGTGACCAAGCCCTGTCCATCCCGAGGATTTCCTGGACCTGGAATATAGGCGTCGACCTCAGTCCGGACGCAAATTTTCACATCTTCGTCTTCTGTGATTCCGAGGTCGAAAACTCGATACCGATATCCACAAGATGCAAGCGGCTCAGTCTCGTCGGGGCCGTAGAAAGGATTGGCATGGTCAAAGTCGACAGCAGGAGGCGGTGGATTCTCCACGACGGACTGGAAACCAAAGTTTTGGTTGATATAAGTCGCCTCTAAAGACAATGATGTCGCAGAGTTAATCGAGGGTCCTTCTGGGACCTTTTCGGTGGGATTATTGGGATTAGGAGGCGTTGGATCCTGAGGTGGATCGGCAGAATTTTCATTGACGGTGACAGTGTCGAAGGGGCCGCCATCGCGTTTGTCGAAGAACAAGTTATTTCCCTCGCGAACAATGACAATGTCCCAAGGATATACAGATCTCGGTGCACACATGAGGACACTGAGAATGACATCGGTGGTATAAACTGTGGCCGTGTTTTTAGCAGCAAGCTGAAGAAACGCATAAGCATGATGAAAAGACGAAAGCACCCGGATGTCCTACCTGCTGGATAACAGGATCGTCTGACGTCGTCGTGTTGTACTTGATACGGTCAACGAGTTGCAGAGGACGCTCGGTTTTCGTTGACACTCGGTCATAGCTTTTGTCGTAGGCAAACAAACGACCATACGTTTCGCTATCAATGAAAGATTAGCTAGATATCAGGCAGGAGATTGGTAGGACTGACAGATCTTCAGGTTCATCGACCTCAAGACGCAGTTTTGCAAGACGGTGGAATTCGATTTCCTCGAGCATTTGCCATTGAGGAGAAATGACCACAGATGATTCACGGGTACGGGTGTTCTGGATGAAAATAAGCAAAGCACCAGCTATAATTGAAGAACAATATACCTTTTCCCAATCTCTCCAGCCTCGACGCCCGCCTCGTTGATTTCCACCTCTGTTCGAGGTAAATCCACGACCACGCTGAGGACCGCCTCTCGTATTGTAAGATTGTCCACCACGACCACCGCCTCTTCCACGAGTAAAAAGACCACCTCTGCGAGGAGCTGTTGCCTTGTTATCGACGAGAGAGAATGAAGATTCGTCCTCGACATGGAAATAAGCAAAAGCGCTTGCAGTCCCACTGCCGAAGGCTTGATTCCCGTCTCTTCTACGACCACCAGGACCACCACCACGAGCATTCTGAGCCGCCGGGGCTCCTACAGCCGCCTGACGGTTATCGGTGGTCGAATCGTTCCAGTCAGCAAATCGGCCCAATTTGTCGGATTTTGAATATTGAGCATAAGGAATATCCTTGAATTTGAACTGCTCAGGCAAATTCGAAGATGATGGACCCCATCCACCATCGGGGCTGCTGTAAATCGGAGGCAACGAAAACGAGGCCATGAAAAAAATTCAGAGGGTGTGACTGAGCGTAACTCGTCACGCGTCACCTTGACTTGCTGCAATGAAGTGAGTCGATTTCTTGGAAGCCTGGCCGCAGAATACTGAATGTTCCTACAGCGTCGTTCGGGAAATAAATAAGATTAACGAGTTGGAGCTCTCGCTCGGCACCAACGCGTCCTGGCACGACGAATACAAGGACTCTGCTTATATCTATGTAGGCGGACTGCATTTCGATCTGACAGAGGGCGACGTTATAACCATATTCTCGCAGTGAGCGTTACATTATCAGAAGCGGTATCCCGACCTTAATAACTCTCCAGGTATGGCGAAGTTATGGATGTGAATCTGCCTCGCGACAAGGACACAGGCAAGACCAAAGGCTTCGGTTTCCTCATGTACGAAGACCAACGCTCTACTATCCTTGCCGTCGACAACCTCAATGGTGCAAAGGTCCTCGAAAAGACGCTTCGGGTCGATCATGTCAAGAATTATAAGCAGCCGAAAACCAAAGGGGAAGATGGAGAATGGTTCGAGTCGGAGGAGCAATCTCTCAACGCCAAACCAGCCTTGTTAGACCCAGGTCCGTGATTTTCCTTCGTTTTCGATAGGTCCGAGCTGACTCGTCATCACTGCAGACGCTGCTTCAGATTCATCAGAATCAGATAACTCGATAGATCCAGAGGACCCCATGCGCGACTATCTCATCGCTAAACGAAAGGAAGAAAAGGCACAAAAGAAACCCAAAAAGTCCAAGGGAAAACATAAAGATGAAACGCCCGAAGAGCGTCGCGCTCGAAAGGCGCGAAAGAAAGAGAAGAAGGAAAAGAAAGCCAAGCGAAAGTCGCAAGGGGTCAAAGGTGTTGAGATGTTGTTGCAGACGCTGGGAGACAATGCGGGAAGACCGAGATCTAGGAGTCCTGGCAGAAGACGCCCCCGGAGTCGTTCGCCAGATGCCAGTGGGTCTCGCGACCGCAGAACATCCCGGAAGAGATCTTTTTCCCCTGGAGAGGACAGGTCCAGCAGGAGATACGACGGTGATGATCGTGGCGCTGACAGGTCAATGAGCAAGAGACTGCGGGAGTAAGCGACACTGCCTCAAGAACCATTTCTCTAGTTTGTCCCTCATAACTTTATCTCTTGACACTTCCATTGACTTGTATCCAAAATTATATCCCTTTGGTAATTCGACTGCACTGGGCTTTAATTGGATCACCGGTGTCAACTGCGAAGGACTGCTGAAACACTAAGGATTTAACGCTGATTTAACCAATGGCATGCCTCGGGTATTTCGTGTTCCGTATTGGCCAGTCCATTTACTCCCGTTTTCCAAAAGTACTTCTCCGGGTTCACAGGTCATGTCTTGTTCTGCCGACATGACAGCACGTCATAGATTCACTCCGACTGGGGAATCTTGAGCCCAGATATCGCCAGATCTCGTCCATTACGCCGGGTTCGTTGGCGACATCCTTCACGCAGGCTTTGAGCCATTGGAAACATCTAGAGAAACGTTTGCAAAAAGCCAGGTATGAGTACCGTATGACTATTCATGAATCACCTGAAAGCTGGCACGTCAGCATACTTATATGGACCGACAAGATATGAAGACAATTGGCACAATGCTTCCGCAAAGCTACCGGGTCTGCTGTTCATGACTCTGAAGTCTCAAACAACCGAGCCTGGGCATATTGTGAGTCTCGTGCTTCAATCTCCAATCAACAAATCTGAAATCTCTCTCAGAGGATCGTTATTTTCCGAGGCTTTATACGAGTCTATGTTTCCCGAAACGAGTGGGACATATTGAATGGCTCTGGACCATGCTTCCTTGCGATGTTTCGTATTGCATCGACTTCTAACCGAGGTACAATCTCGTCAACAATGGTGTTCAGCATACAAAATAGAGCAGGACACCAATTCACAAGCCACGGTGTCTTCCTACGCTGTCATAACATATCCGACGATATTCAAGCGGAACCGTTTGTACATTACGACAGTCTCCCAGAATAGAGACACAGGTTTAGCATAATACCGCCGGGCCGGACAGCTCTCTCTTAGCGCCCAATCTGGACATCTACGCTCTTGTGGCCTATTCTGGTTAAGCTCGAACTCGAACTGTATGCGGATATCTTGCCGCCAGATAACCCTTATTTGACCGGCGGAAGGAGAGCATATTCCGTCAGTCGATGCCAGAGAGGAATGCTGGACCCTAGCTAGGGCTTCCGAAAATGCCGACAAATGTTAATTATGAGATGGAATGGGTCAGTCAGCCTTTTTCTGGCCAAGCGTCCCACATGATCATCCTGATGCCTAAGCGCTCGTCAACAGCGAGAAAATACCGACAAATTGCGTGGAAGCACGCAAATTCGGCTTGGTCAAGATTCAAGAATCGGTCAGTCAGCCTTTTTACGTCAAGCAGCCCACTGACATGCAACGATCATGAAAGGGTCCATCCTGAATGCCTAAGCGCTCGACAAAATTCAAATCGCGATCATGAGATGGATGGATGGAAGTACACTCCCCTTGGTCTAGAATCGGTCAGTCAACATTTCTCTATTGTCATCGGACCCACTTACATTATGAAAGAGAGAATGAATCACAGTCTACGGAAAGACGTCAGGGAATGACAAGTTGCACAGAAAGTCGCAGATTTCTGGAAGAGTTCGTTAAATGTTTCCATGGTCCTGTAATGGCACGATATCACTGCATAGTTGGAGGCTTGGATCCATGAGATGCGTATCAAGATTGTGGCGCTGCCAGCGATGCGGTCAATGCGCGGCTTGGAAAATTATCAGTCTAAGAGCACTGTTGACCCATGGGAAGAGAGCGGTGTTTTTTCATCGAGTTTCAAGAAAGTTCAAGAAAAATCGAAAGGAATCGAAGGAGTGTCGTACAGAGTCAAGAAGGGAGCGACTTGGTCTGATTTCTTCATCATGTTCACTGGAACGAATGACTTACTCATTGTGGCTTGATCTCTGCCAAAACTTGCGTTATAGCCAGCCACCGTAGATAATCGATAAACGTCGAACATCGCCATCAGACATTGAGTTTCTCTTTCGGCCAAGGGGTGGCTGGGTTCAAATGGCGGTCAGAACTCAAAATCCTGCCCGCCCTCCTGGCTAATTGGGATACATTCCTACGCCCAACCGCGGAGGTTCGAGACCAAGCACAGACATTAATAATATCTATATGTTTCAACTCCTCAAAATGAAGGTAACTGAATAGTCAAAGAACACTTCATACGTGAAAAGGAATATTGCTGTCATGCTGACCATAAAGACAATCTCAAGCTCGTGAGTGAGAAGCTGAGGAGACCGCGTATACCTGATTAGGAAGGTTCGGACCCGACTGTGGCAAAAACATTGCCGACTCGGATCGTGTACTTTTGACTCTCCTGGCCACTGCACACAAAAATATGTGCCCGAGCTGCCTGACGGATACTCCTTACTCTTGGCTGGCCTTTCAATCATGACCATCAAACTTTAACCAGAAGCAAAGTGCACTAAGGCCACGTGGTGGCAACTTTTAATTTACCCACTCCTTGCCGCGAACGCCTGGCCCTTTGCTGGGCAACTGATAGCAATCTCTTGATCATTTCCAAAAATGCGTTCAATTCGGGACCCTATCTAGAGCCATGTCCTCCAGCGACTCAGACGTCCTAGTGCTCGTTGATGATCCCTCTTTGTCTCTTGGAGGCCCCCACTGGTTCATCGAACCAGCTGGTCCTCTTCTAGGTGGTACGCAATACATTTACCAGAATGTAGCACCGTATGGCAGTATCGTGTATGATTTTTCCGGTCAGTCTGTTGAAAAACTGAAACGAAAAACTGACCAGTTCTCTGCAGGGACTGGTATATTATTCGTTGGCAATGCGCCTGAGTTAAGCGACGCTGCTTCCCCAAAATCCTTTAATGTTTCTATCGATTCCAACGCTTTATACGTCGCCAAATTCCAGTTTCCTTCGGGAATAAACCAGTGGTATCACCAATTCTACCAGAGCCCTCTTTTGTTGGACGGAAAACATTCAATAAATCTTTCCAGTATAGTCACGGGCGTCGATTATGCTGTGGTAACTGCTGGACAAACCACACCACTGTCTGGGACAACCATTCTGGTAGACGATGACAATCCAGAGATAACCTATTCTGGATCTGGTTGGCAGAGAAATACCGACTTGATCCAAGTCGGCAGCGGCTACCTTGATGCTGAGCCAGTAGGAAACGCGACACACCGTAGCGCTACAGTTGGTGACTCTTTCTCATTTCAATTCTCTGGTACGCACCTGGTTTTGCGCCTGGCTTCTTGCCTCAAATACGTTTTCAGGAACTAGTGTCGCGCTATACGGTGTTTTTGACTGGACAGAGATTGGCAAGATGTCAGTAGTTTTCACGCTGGATGGTCGTAATACAACCCAAGACTTTATCGCGGCAGCAGGCGGAACCGCTCCCTATCAGCAACAGAACCATTTTCTGCTGTTCGAGCAAGCGGATCTACAGGCTACGAGTCACACTGTGTCAACGACAATAACTTATGCGGATGGAAATCGTGATTTGATCTTCGATTATATCACCTATGTTGCTGCATTTTCGTCTTTGGCTACAAAACCCAAGTTTACCAGCTCTTTGGCTTCGAGTTCTGTCCAGTCTTCCACTGCGACGAGCACCTCGACAACCTCACCGAGTCCATCACCAGCTCCCAAAAAGAGCTCTGGAGCTATTATCGGAGGCTCAATTGCAGCGGTTGTCATATTCCTTATTGCTCTCTTCGCGATTTTCTTCTTCATTCGACGTCGGCGTAGCAGGAATTCCTCCCCAAATGGTAGGTGTTTGTTTTAAGGATGTGGTATGAAACTGATGATATAACATAGCAGATCACCCTTCGAGCTTCGTCTCCGACCCATTCAGCGAAAATAGACTCACTATCGAACCATTCGTACCGCCATCGAGCTGGCATTCCACTCCTTCAGCGCAGCATTCTATTCCTTCAGTGCCGCATTCTACTCCTTCAGCTCAGCATTCTATTCCTTCGCTTTCCAGCCCCAAAGCAATGAGGGTCACTCACTCTCCCAGCTCGAGCAAAAGTCCTGCAAGCCCAAGCAAGACTGTGACCACAGAAATGCAGATCGAGCAGCTTAGCCGTAGAGTTGAGGCGATTCTACGCGACCGAGCTCCGCCGTCGTATGATGCCGCTACTTGAAGCAGAACCTTTCGAGATGACGATTGAATCTACACTTTGGGACCTGACGCGGGTAATTTATCCATGTATCTGGCTAACGAGTCGTCGAGCGTTGTGCTGCTATGTGGTTGGTCATATTGGTCGGCGCAGAGCCTTCAACATTCTGCTATGTTCCATGTTAGACTTATGACAATTACAGACGGAAAAAGACGTAGAATACCTACCCTTCTCTGAATGCTAAGAAGCCTCCAAAACCAACCAACTCTGACCAGCCCAGTCATCCAAACGAGTGCCCTGGTTTAAGGTGGTTTAAGGTTATGTTGTTAAACTGACTGAAATATATCCGTATTCTCGGAATATTCAGATTTTGCATCTGGAGTTGCTGGTATTCAAGATAATCTGTCGGACGATCGTGATGGACAGCTATCTGGATGCTGGGAAATGAATCAGGATAAACATGAAGAATAGCCCGGTTTTCCCGGACTCTATCGGCAGATTTGCGAATACGTCGAGGTAAGGCTGCAAAATTTTGATTAGAGAGCTCTCCCAGCATCAGAGCGAAACCTAAATGGTGATGTATGCATGTAAGATTCAGTTTTTTGACAGTATTTTGATAACCACTATATTTGTCCACCAACCGACCTCTGAGGCTCTGACAGTCTTGGTTGGGCCTACCATCGGACAATGTCTAGTCTCTTGTGCATCAATTACCATAGATAGGCTGCCATGTCGTTGTCATGCTGGGCGGTGATCAGTTGACCGTCATATGCTCCATCGGGGCGTCGAATGCTATCTCGGTTAACGTTCGGTGGGTAGCGCGCCTCTCCAACTTTGCCTGCCCAATCAAAATCAACAAAAAGGAATGAATCGGCGTTTTTAACCAGGATATTGGCTGCTCGAAAGTCCCCGTGGACATACCCATGCTGATGCAAAGCACCGATAGCGGTGCGGATCCGGGGCACAACGTTCGCCCTGTCTAGTGGTGAAAGAAGATGCAGAGGTTGATAGTGTTGACGAGCGTCATCCATGATTACCATGAGCCATCCACCCGACAGACGTTCCAACCCCCGAAGAGTCGGTGCATATCCCAAAGTAGCCGCCATTTGATGTGCGTCCACGGAATACTTTCGAGTGAATTTGACGCAGATTTGTTCCTCTCCGAGCAGACCAAAGAAGAGAAGTTTATCATGGACCTTCGACACATACTGGAAAGAAGTCTCGTCGCCGCCGTTGGATGGTCGAAACCGGTTGATGAAGGGAAAATTAGAGAGGGGGTGTGGAGGGTGGAAAGCATCATAGTCGTAATGCCCCTTCAAGGAGACTACGCTTTTTCGAAAAGCTCCCAGATACCGTGTAATCTGTTCGCAAATTTCAACATGAGAGCTATGGAAAAACAGTGGGAGTGACGGCGAGAGAATTTGAAAATTAGGTCGATCTGTGTAAACAGCCCCTGCGAAGGCAATGTGAGCACCTGTAAAATTGAACATGAGGAGGGGCAAGGGTTGTCAGGATGAGCTACGTACCGAAGAGGATAATCAATAGACATGGGAAGCGGCAATCAGGGTGCCGCTCAACCCATTGTCTCATCGACTCGAAATAGTAAAGAATCGCTTGCGCGAAAGGCTCGGCATTCAGATGCCCAATCTCATTTTTTACCCCCAAAATGGAAAATCGGAGGTTGAATAGATCGGGATGCTGCATATCACCATCCGTTTTGTATTCTGTCCCTTCGATTTGGGTTGGCGTCAACTTTATGCCGTGGTCGGAAAGCAGCTCGCGCAATGCTGAGGCTCGAAGCAGTTCAGTCTTAAATTTTTGATTCATCCGGGAGCATAGATTCCGAGTTAATGCATAGTCGTCTCGAGTAGGTTGACACTTGGAGGAATCATCGAGGAATTCTCCAAAGATGGGATGGAGTAGTGTTGCAGGTATGGCATCAGGATCGTACGCTGGACGACCGAAATGTATCTGTTGTTCAGATTTTTCTTGGCGGCGAAAAAAGGGCTCAGTTTTTCCTTGACTTGACGGTGCTGCAGGTGGGTTATCCTGATTGTATTTGACGCGAAGTCGGCGAAGATCACTGATAGGATCATTCGCTACTCCACCTATGGGGCGGTCTGTGTAATTTTAGTTATCTACAGAGGCAGATGAATTCAAAATGTTACCTGTAAATGAAACCAATATATGGAGATCTGAATTTTTCACATCTGCGAAAAGGCTTGTGACCAGGTCGGTAGGATCTAGCTGGACGCAAAAATTGGAAAGTGACCCTTGTGCTGACACTCGTGCGGCGAGCGTATTCGAAGGCTTTGTGGAGAGGCTTTGAACAAGCTTGAAGAAGAGAATTCAATCTGGTTTAGATACCAAAAAACAGCCACGAACCTTCCAGATAACGAGCTCCCTTGCCCTGACATGGAGAAGCATTTCTTGGACAACAAGTTGTTGAATTGCATAAACATCTTCGTCAACTGGGACGTCGACACGAAACAGGCTGGATTCTCCGGTAATGAGACACCACAGTCTGCGTGTTCCGATAGCCATAAATGATAATGGTGCTGGAGCATCCGGATAGATTCCAAAGCGCAGCTTTCTCGTCGTGTCGATGGGCTTTCCCGTGTTGACAGCTTTTTTTGTCCTCAACGTCCACCATGGTCTGGGTCTTTTGGCGACAATTCAAGGCTCTTCTTTTGGAAGAATTGGATTGTTCTCTCTAAACATCCATTTGTCAGTCGCCCTCTTGCTTCTTGGGGAGTTTGCTGAATACACGGTAGAGAAAGGGACATTGGAGAGCGTATTTATGAAGCTCATTAGACAGAACCAGGTTGACGAGGAAGATAGTGACCGAAGAAAAAGATGGTGCTTCTGATAGTTGTATCTATACATGTACTATCACATAATGCTAAACAAATTGGCAGACTGTAGACGCAACCGAGCGAATTGAGCACTGCCGCACGTGCTATTTCTGTCGGTTTCTCAGCACTTCCACCATGGTCTAGCTCGAAATACGCCAGCCCAGGCTTTATCTCATTTCGAAAATCCATTCGCTGGCTCCCAGAAGAAGCTAGAGAGCCAACTCAGACCGTCGTCCTCACTGGTGCCAAAACTGGAGCATTCCAGCTGATTAAGAAACGATAGGCCGCCTCAAAACTCGCGCTGTTCAGCGGACTTTGAATGTTTCATCGGTTCCAGACCCGCTTATCAACGGCAGAACAACGGCCGACAACTTCAGGTAAACTTTCCCTGCGCAAGTCTGCAACATGCAGCAACAACAAATAAATTTTCAACTCCGCCGAACAGTGCGAGTTTTGATGGCGGCCTATCGTTTCTTAATCAGCTGTCATAGACGTACGATTCTTCAAGGAGAGCAGGGAGCTCGACTTCGCGGCCGGCAAACATTTTTTGTTTTCCCGGCTGCCAAGATGAAGCATCATCGCGGGCCGCTGTGCCGGCCCTCAATGGCCCTCGTCCGGAATGAGACGCGTGGGATACGTGATATTCCGACTATCAACACCAGGAAACAAATTACCGGTCCCGTCCTCAATGCTTTATGTGTCGCTACAGGCGCAGGACCTCAGAACACGGACAAAAAAGGCGGTTTCGCGGTTTGTGACACCTGTGACATTTGTGACATTCCTCGGCCAAATTTGCGGGTCTGAGCCGATTTTTCGGGCCTAGTTTCTAGGGGGAGTGTCCCAGGGCCTATCCTTGATTCAAGTTGATTGTAATCGACTCCGATTCTGGACATTCGCGGAGCAGCACCAGGCTCCGTTCACCAATAAGGGTGCCGCGAATTATGGATAATGATAGCTGCAATGTTATAGGCGAGACTAATCATTGTCCATCCCGACGCAAGGTTCCCGAGAGCACTGCAACCTCGCAGAAAATAATCTGTGCTGTATGAAACACTCACCAAACCATCAAAACACTGCGTGAATATATTATGCTATCTCCCCTAGATCACTCAAATTAGTCAGTAAATATCGCAAGAGAATCCATGATCAGACTCCATATTTTCACTCAGTGACAATGGACAACAAACTATTCAAAAGAATGGAAGTATTTCACATGGCCAGAGGTGAGCAGAAAGAACGCAGGAAGTCAGCAAGATGGTATTGGTGTGATAGGGGCAGATCATTGATGCCGGTGGTACCTGGTATTTGATACTTTCCGTTCCGGAAACTTTGTGCTATCTAGAGCCATGTCCTCCAGCGACTCAGACGTCCTGGTGCTCGTTGATAATCCCTCTTTGTCTCTTGGAGGCCCCCACTGGTCCATCGAGCCAGCTGGTCCTCTTCTAGGTGGTACGCAATACATTTATCAGAATGTAGCACCGTATGGCAGTATCGTGTATGATTTTTCCGGTCAGTTTGTTGAAAAGCTGAAACGAAAAACTGACCAGTTTTCTGCAGGGACTGGTATATCGTTCGTTGGCAATGGACCTGGGTTAAGCGATGCCGCTTCCCCAAAATCCTTCAATGTTTCTATCGATTCCAACGCTTTATACGTCGCCAAATTCCAGTTTCCCTCGGGAATAAACCAGTGGTATCACCAATTCTACCAGAGCCCTCTTTTGTTGGACGGAAAACATTCGATAAATCTTTCCAGTATAGTCACAGGCGTCGATTATGCTGTGGTGACGGCTGGGCAAACCACACCACTGTCTGGGACAACCATTCTGGTAGACGATGACAATCCAGAGATAACCTATTCTGGATCTGGTTGGCAGCGAAATACCGACTTGATCCAAGTCGGCGGCGGTTACCTTGATGCAGAGCCAGTAGGAAATGCAACACACCGTAGCGCTACAGTTGGTGACTCTTTCTCATTTCAATTCTCTGGTACGCACCTGGTTTTGCGCCTGGCTTCTTGCTCAAACACGTTTTCAGGAACTAGTGTCGCGCTATACGGTGTTTTTGACTGGACAGAGACTGGCAAGATGTCAGTAGTTTTCACGCTGGATGGTCGTAATACAACCCAAGACTTTATCGCGGCAGCAGGCGTAACCGCTCCCTATCAGCAACAGAACCATTTTCTGCTGTTCGAGCAAGCGGATCTACAGGCTACGAGTCACACTGTGTCAACGACAATAACTTATGCGGATGGAAATCGTGATTTGATCTTCGATTATATCACCTATATTGCTGCATTTTCGTCTTTGGCTACAAAACCCAAGTTTACCAGCTCTTTGGCTACGAGTTCTGTTCAATCTTCCACTGCGACGAGCACATCGAGTCCATCGCCAGCTCCCAAGAAGAGCTCTGGAGCTATTGTCGGAGGCTCAATCGCAGCGGTTGTCGTATTCCTTATTGCTCTCTTCGCGATTTTCTTCTTCATTCGACGTCGGCGTAGCAGGAATTCCGCCCCAAATGGTAGGTGGTTTGTTTTAAAGATATGGTATGAAACTCATGATATATCACAGCAGATCACCCTTCAAGTTTCGTCTCCGACCCATTCAGTGAAAATAGACTCACTATCGAACCATTCGTACCGCCATCGAGCTGGTATCCCACTCCTTCAGCGCAGCATTCTATTCTTTCAGCGCAGCATTCTATTCTTTCAACGCAGCATTCTACTTCTTCAGCTCAGCATTCTATTCCTTCAGCTCAGCATTCTATTCCTTCACTTTCCAGCCTAATGAGGGTCACTCGCTCTCCCAGCTCGAGCAAAAGTCCTGCAAGCCCAAGCGAGACTGTGACCGCAGAAATGCAGATCGAGCAGCTTAGCCGTAGAGTTGAGGAGATTCTACGCGACCGAGCTCCGCCGTCGTATGATGCCGCTACTTGAAGCAGAACCTTTGATGACGATTGAATTTACACTTTGGGACCTGACGCGAGTAATTTATCCATGTATCTGGCTAAAGAGTCGTCGAGCGTTGTGGTGCTATGTGGTTGGTCATATTGGTCGGCGCAGAGCCTTCAACATTCTGCTATGTTCCATGTTAGACTTATGACAATTACAGACGGAAAAAGACGCAGAATACCTACCCTTCGCTGAATGTTAAGAAGCCTCCAAAACCAACCAACTCTGACCAGCCCAGTCGACAGTTAAGCCATGTTTCCATTCCTTAGTTGCGTTTGGTAAAAACTGAGCTTCAGCACCATCTGTCGAATGCTGTACGGTCCATTTGTCGTCCTGGCCCTCTTTGCAAGCTTGCCATGCCCAAAAATCACCCGAGATCGAGCGACCAATTGCAAGATGCCAACGACCAGCCCTGGCATACCAAGAGCTTTCCTCAAGATCACGAATAATGAGGATGGATTCCTCGTGTTGATCTCTCCAAATCTCCTCGTATCGGGTCATCACACCAGTAGCCGGGTTCACCATCTCGCCCTTCTCCAGCGTAGTTCTGTCAGGCAGAACCACGTTGGTACCGTGATCATCGACGCTGGCAGCATCCTAGACAAAACAGTAAGAAGCTTGAGCCTGTTTAACGAAATGCAGGTTTACCACAATCCTCGAATCGAGCTCATGCAGAAATCTAGTACCGTTCGAGCCCTCTAGAAAAAAAGGTCAGATCGCGGGGTTCAAGATTGTCGAGACATACCATAGAGTCTGTATCCCGAGAAAGCCCAGTCGAGCTCCCTGCTCTCCTTGAAGAATCGTACGTCTATGAATGCTCCAGTTTTGGCACCAGTGAGGACGACGGTCTGAGTTGGCTCTGTAGCTTCTTCTGGGAGCCAGCGAATGGATTTTCGAAACGAGATAAAGCCTGGCATGGTTGCTGGCGTATTTCGAGCTAGACCATATGATGGTGGAAGTGCTGAGAAACCGACAGAAATAGCACGTGCGGCAGTGCTCAATTCGCTCGGTTGCGTCTACAGTCTGCCAGTTAGTTTAGCATTATGTGGTAGATACATGTATAGATACAACTATCAGAAGCACCATCTTTTTCTTCGGTCACTATCTTCCTCGTCAACCTGGTTCTGTCTAATGAGCTTCATAAATACGCTCTCCAATGTCCCTTTCTCTACCGTGTATTCAGCAAACTCCCCTCGACTAGATAAAATGTGGAATAACTGGGACAACGACATCCCGCTTTCGCTTTCCATCGGAACCTCGAACCGAGTCGCGACGTCGTCAGCCATTCTGGAGTTGGGGATGTGAGACATGAGGGTTTGAGCTTTGACGACATCTTCGCGATTTCGACATGAGAAGTGAATCTCGTATGTGCCGTAGCGCGCAGATAAAGATTCGGTTGTACCCACAGCTTCAAAGAAAGTCAGATTCTGGAAGGTCTATTTCTGAAAAGACATACCCAGCATCCGTTTTGCCAGAATTCCAACCTTGTGGGCAAGAGCCGAAGCTTCTTCCATGGAATCTGAGGAAGGTTCAGAAATGGCAAGACTTTGCGTAAATAATGGATGACTTACGGGTTGTGATAACGACCGCTTTTCCGACTGCGACGTTTCTCAATGTGATCCACATATCACGTTTCATTTTGGCGTCTATGCCAGTCGAAAACTCGTCGATCAAAACAACAGGTGGATTGCCTAGACAAGCGTCAATGAGACCAATTCACAGCTGGTCAGACGACATACCGATTAGTGCGATGGCAAGAGAAAGTTTGCGCTGATTTCCGCCAGAGAGCTTGTTCGCAAGACGATCTGCGTAGATATTGAGCCGAGTCGCCTCCAAGATGGCATTGATATTGTTATGCAACTGGTCTCCACGTAGTAGACCCTTGAGACGACCATATATGATCAAATGTTCTCGGACCGTCAATTGCGAGTCAATGGCGGTAAACTGAGGACACACGCCCAGCGAGAATCGAGTTGTTCTGGGGTCCCGAATGACCGAGACGCCATCAATCAGGATGTCTCCGCTTTCTGGAATGACCTCGCCACCTGCCAAAGTAAGTACAGGTCATTGAGATAAACTGGTCACTTACGAATTGCATTGAAGGTTGTGGTTTTCCCTGCACCATTTGGCCCAAGGAGGCAGAAGATCTGAGATGAAACGTCAACTGGGTTCCAAAAGAAGAGAAAGAAAGACACTTACGGTATCTGATGCTACTCCAAGACTGACATTGTCCACCACTTTGTTGTGTCCAAACGATTTGGAAACGTTGAGCAAACGAAGTGCATCTTTCGATTCAGCGACTGCACGAGCTTCTGCAGTGACGTCCTCGTTGACTTGGTTTGACGCCTTGCTCTTGGTCCGGCGCGTCATGAATTTGGGCCATGTCGCACCTGAATCGACCCAAACGAGGAGGGCGAAGAGAACAAAGGAATAAATGATTAGATAGAGAATTGGTCCCCCGTAGCGCATGATGGTCCCAGTGGAAGCTGTAGTGACCGGTTCGTCGCCTGTACACAGCAGGGAGAACATGTTAACCGATACCAGGGCGGCGCGAATCTAAAGTTGAAACTTTAATCTCAGAGATATCGAGCTCATACATCGACCTACCACGCTGTTGACCGGTGAGACGAGAGAAAGAGTAAAATGTATTGTCGTTATTATGTTGTCAGCATCACTCGTCTTGGCGTAGGTCAAGGTGAGCAAGTAGCCCGCGAGATACAGCTTCTAAGAGTGAGACTTTTGAAGATCCGGGTACGAACTGACTTACCACAAACATGATAACCTGATATCCAGCAATTGCAGCGAAAGCAGCGAGGGGAGAGGCTACCATCATGGAGACGCAATATGCGAACAATGTCGCAGCGATACCGTACAAGACCATGATGAGCCACTGCTTCTTGTTTTAGCTGGGTCTTCGTTCGAGATGCAGAGACTTACAAATAATCCAACCCCATGAAATTGATCCGATGCAGTTGCAAAGACAATGGTAATGACAGTCGAAATGAATATTGTGAACATAGAGTCGAAGAGGAGGTGACCAAGATACAAGCCACTCGGATTTGCCAGTCCATTAGAGAACTGCATGGCCTGGACCGAGGAGCGTCGCTCTTTTGTGACATATAAGGCGAAGAAAGCAGGATAAACAGCCATAGCAAGCTTGAAGAATGTCAGTCATTGTTGAGCAAAGCAAGATCAATCACTTACACCGAAGAAAGCGACCCATTTGAGGGCAAACAATGTCCCGGCTTCGACTGGTGGAAAGCTGCCCAAGTTGGGCTCGATGATCGTCGGAGTCCGGTCTAATTTCCCGGATGTGTTCAACGCATGGTTATATAGAAGATTCGACGCGAGATTCAGCATCGAAGGACCATTCAATCCAGGAGCAGTTGCTTCCCAGGCAACAAGGGCAGCCCCGGAATTGAAATCCAAGGAAATACCGCCCATCTGGAGGTTGAGGAAGTTTTGCTTGATTGTGTCAACAAAGGTCGGGTTGTCTGGTATATCTTTCACTGACAATACAGCAGTGCTGTTCCCCAAAGTCGATAAAAGCCCAGGAGGAGATTGAAGAATGGGAGGCAAGAATGAGGCAAATTGCGGATCCAGATCTCCCCCGATCAGTGGAAGGTAGAGGGGAGCGACGATAGTTTCCTGGAACTGTTTGACACACGATGGTTTCCGACCATGGATGAATATTAGCGGGATGGTAGACGCTGCGATGGCAATGAGGACGGCCAGTAAAGGTGTCAACCAACTGCGACGGACGATCAACGATCGTTTGTGAAAGATCGTCAAAGCCTGATTTACAGGCGAGACATATCGTCCACTAGAGAGAGCCAAAGAAGGGAGAGAGACCGGCCCAGAAGACACTGATTCGTCCGAAGGAATCTTCTCTTCGTCAACCGGTACTTCATGCTTGTTCATGAGATTCAAGAATATGTCCTCGATGCTGGTTGAAAGTACGTCGTACGACGAGACGCCATATTTGACCTTTTCTTGATCAAGCATCTGCAGCACTTTTTCGACAACTGCTGGATCCTTCGACTTTAGATGGTATGAGACCTGATAAGGTGAGTTGAGAGTCGTGTAAGCGCCGGAAGCATGATAATGAATGGCTTGGAGCAATTCGGCACTCTGAATGGTCGACTTTTCTTCTGTATGCGCAAACGATACCTGGATGGTATAGCCTTCCCCGAGATCTCTTTTCAACGAGACCGGAGAACCTTGGGCCAATAACAGTCCTGGTGCGCCCAGAATAGCAATATGGTCTCCAAGAAGATCAGCTTCATCCAGGAACTAGAACATCGTAAGTCTGTGAAAGTCACAAGGTATTTTGAGCTTACATGTGTCGTGAAGACGATTGTTCGCTCCTCTCGGAATGATGTTAGTGTCCGCCATAAGGCGCGACGAGCCAGTGGATCGACGCCTGACGTGCACTAAATCGAAGCGTCAAACATTGCTCAAGTTGAAGAGATATTCATATTACCTCGTCGACCAAGACCACTGCAAAGAGAATCAGACCAGCAAAACAATGAGCAAAAGGTTCTTACCTTCTGAACCACCAACAAGACCGATAGCGAGCTGCAACTTGCGCTTTTGACCACCAGACAGCGTCCCAGCATTCGAATGTATTTTGGCACTGAGATCGCAATCGCGTAACAGCTGTTCAAGGTCCTCGTCCTGAGTAGAACTCTTAGACCACTTGACGGCTTTCCATACTCTCAACGTCTGATAACAAGAGAGTTCAGGGAAGAGAACATTCTTTTGAGGGACCAGTCCAACTACTCCAGGTGGACGATGAGCTCCACCTGCGAACCGAACCGATCCACTGGTTTTTCCAGCTAGACCGCCCAGGATCGACAGAGTTGTCGATTTTCCTGCACTGGTGATGTTCGTCAATATCACAGGTTAACAATGAAAGGTGACATCTAACCCATTTGATCCCAACAAGACAAAGATTCCATACTTCGGGATGTCCAAAGTCAAGTCTTGAACTGCAGTAACATGTCCACTCTTTGACTTGAAGAGCGAGGTATTGAATGTCTTGGTCAGGTTTCTGATGGAGATTGCGACGTCGTCAGGCACATTGTGCTGAATCTCGTTGTTCTTTCTGAACCAAGACTTCTTGGCAGGATTTGGCGCATCATACATTCTCCTCTCCCACAACACAGCAAGCCATGGCCATAAGAAGATATCGATCTAGACAATTTTGAGCAACTTGTGCCTGAGAGTAACAATAAAAACGAACCAAAGCTGCGATAATGAGCGGTAAAAGTCTGAGGCTGCTGTCGGGATCACCGTGGAGAGCGTCCGTCGCCAGAAGATGATTTTCAAATCCACACATGGCCCGAATCGCAAATATGTAGAATCCAGGTGGGAAGAGAATCGTGAAGATGAAGGCGAGTCCATTGCCTGCATTTTTGCTAAGCACAAGGGCGAGGATGGCAAAGAGAATAGCAAGGAACGTCGACGAAACCGCTGCCAGTTGTGGGCTTTTTCCAAATGGAGCAGCGACCAAGAATGACCAGGAAGCAAGGACCAATCCCAGCAGGACATGGACGACGAGGACGAGGAGAACACTGGTTTTGCTGAAGATACGGAAATGCCAAACGAGCGACACGATCACCCAGGCGGGCAAATACACTAAACTGATGGCAAGGTGCCACGATCTTGAGACATGGGTAAGTGCAGTCAAATTCAACGAGATATAAATACTTGCATTACTCGAGCCGAATCTTGCAATCCCATGGCTTTCATGTGCGTTGTGACAAGATTAGCCCTCTCGGCTGCTACGGCACCCGGCAGTTGATACGAAACACCCACGAAGCAGACGAATCTGGAGAGTATAAGGCAAATAAAAGAAACAGCGACATTGACTTACAGAGCCAGCACGAGAAGAGTCCGTATCCCCCGAATGAAGCCTACGATACATTGAGCAAGGAAATCCACGAAAATTCCAAGACTTACTCAATCGTGTGTTGGTGCTCTGCTGCTGGTTGGTCTCTTGGGTAAAAGGCCATTCCAGAGGTGTTGGAACCTGGACACCGGTTTGAAGTTCTATGATCGCCTGTCGAAGAAATAAGTGACGCAGCGCCGCAGTAAGATATCTGACTTGCCTGGTCAATGGCCCACTGGAGAGGTAATATCCGTCTTTCATAGTCGCTACTGTGACGGACGACATCGATATGAAATAGACCAGAATCAGCCAGAATCGTGTAGATCACTGGATTGGTCGCGTTGCCATTGGCGGGAATAGACGTGAAAGCCACAGCGGCAAAACATTCCGAAAACCCATTGAAGTTTTGAGGGCATGCAGCTGGAATATCATCTGGTGATCCGAGCTTTGAGATGGCTCTAAGCTGAGCAGAGTTGAAGCCTGCTGTAATGTGCGACATAATCTGGTCTGGTGAAGGAGAGCTTGAACCATCTGTTCCGTCTGCCCACATTAATGCAAATGAACCGTCAAATTGCTGCTGTAGAGGCAAAACAGAAATGGGGTCGCCAATGCCATACTGAAATGAAATATCAAAAGTAGTTTCACGACACGTCTGCAGGCACTTGCATTGTTGGGCTTGAGCAGGAAGAGCTGCGCGACCGCCAGAAATAGGCCAAAGGCCACTGGAAGAATGAAGCACCGGAGAAGATTCAGCTATCGCGACCGTTTTTAGCTGGACGTGCAAGAAGAAGCAAGAGGGCGACTGACAAATGGATGTTTAGAGAGAACAATCCAATTCTTCCAAAAGAGAGCCTTGAATTGTCGCCAAAAGACCCAGACCATGGTGGACGTTGAGGACAAAAAAAGCTGTCAACACGGGAAAGCCCATCGACACGACGAGAAAAGCTGCGCTTGTCACGGCATTTCGACGGCAAGTCGGGCAAAGTATGTCATCACAATTACGTATCGGGGCCCTTTTTTTTTATCAAGTCCTTGCCAAGTCCAGAAAAAAGAAATGTTTTACAGTTCTACTTTGAGGTGAATCTATCCATTATATTCTTGCAGCAGCAGCATACGTTTCACAAAGTCCCTTGTGTCGAGGCCATGCCCTGGTCTGATGGTCCATATAATTCGTGTGTCTTAGGGAGGGTCCGGATAGTAAGGTATCTGAACATAGAGCAATACTTCGCTACTTTGCATTTGATACCTAAATCCAAGTCAGAAAAAGTGTTAGAATGATGAAAAGACATACAATGCTGGAGATTACTTATTCCCTTATCGACATCCAGTCATCCAACATTCCATCTTCACGTTTATTCGCCTCCAACGGGGCTGGAATTAGAGTGCGTGGATTCTGGAAATTGGACGGCTGAGAAAGAGTTCAAATAACTTGAGTGATGGAGAGTCGTAGATCACTGACTGTATTTATTATCATCGATCCAAAGTTTGTTGTTCGGACCATGGTTTGACGGTCAAGCTCTTATACGCTTTCATATGGATCTCCACCGGCGAGCGCAATGAGACGAGCCATGATATCGTCACCCAAGTTGCGTCGAACTGCACTCGGTACGATGCCTATAACTTCCCCTTGGAGCCAACCAGTTAGTTGCCGAATTTTACAAGGCCAAATGTCAAACGGAGTTTTGAAAAAGGAAATTTATCGCTCCTACGTCTCATCTGCCTCGTCTGGTCGCTGAAGCCTGCGAAATAGTCGGGATCGGGTAGCCATGACAAGAAAATAATTCTTCGGACCACAATACTGATGCTGCAGGACAACGTCGCTGAGCAAGGCCAATATATCTTCGTAGTACGAGTCAGTATTTCCCCACCCCTTTGCTCTCGTCCAGCGCAGAGCCAGACACAAAGCACACTGTCAAAGTTTCTCAGCCAAGGAGCATTGCCGCAATATTGCAAAATTTACGGATCATTTGCAAAGTTTGCAGCTCTGGCTGGGGCCTAGTAGCCAAGTAATGTTGGCGCAATGCTCCAGTAGGCTCCAGTGCCTCGAGACCTTCGCCAAGGCGAATAGGGTTTGAATAGCGAAGGACCATACCGATGTGCCAGGCTGAACAGTATTGTTGACCATCCTTCGTGGAGAATTGGTTTTACTTACCTATGATATCTATTCGTTCGGACTGGAGCAAAAAAAAAAACTTGAATATATTGTCACTTACGCGTTGGGAATGAGCTTCAAGACCGGGTAATATTCCATGTTCTTCCCACTTCCCAACGAACAGGATCCTCGGAAGACAATTCGTTTAGTTTGGTTTGAAGGATGTGGAGCAGTTCTGATCTTTCTTCATTTCCGACTATGATAGGTAAGAACAAAGGAACTTTAGAAGCAAGTACGCTTACACCGTGGATCTGTCGTGTCTCTGTTCCACAAAGGAGTTATGGGACTGAATCCTGGACAATTTTAGTAACAGGACATGCGTGAAAACTCGAGAGACCTCTGCGCGACATTGGAATTGAGATGACATAAGCTTTATTATCAAGTCACACCCGTCACAGCATCCACGGTCTTGGTCTTTCCTCAAAAGACACAATCATTGCTCTTTCACCCACAATGTCGACAGGGTATGCTCAATTTTGCTCGGAAACAAGAATAGTCGCTGACCGCAGTACAGTTATCTCGGTGTTACACCGCCAATCGCTGTCAACGAATCCAGTGAGCGCGAAAAAGAGGTCACCTTGACGCTGACGGAGGAAATGAGGCGACAAAATGTCTTCGAGTCTGAAGTGGATTCTCGGACGAGGTACGTCTTTGACTATTCTGCGTCCTCGTTCTCCAAAATTCTGCCATGTCTACAACAAATACATTCTAATTTCAACCTCTTCTCCCGAATTTTGCCGTTCGCTGACTGGCTTGTCATCAAGAGAAATTGTCCTCGGCCGTATATCTGCGCTGGTTAAAAAATTTGTCCACAAAGTATGCCAGTCTCAGGGTCTCTCTGACGCAGCTGCCACCGCTGCTGGTGGCAAAATCTTCACCTTTGGGTCGTATCGACTAGGGGTGCATGGCCCGGGCTCAGATATTGATACCTTATGCGTCGTCCCAAAGCATGTATCCCGCAACGATTTTTTCGAGACATTCGAACCAATGCTCCGAGAGCTCGAAGGCGCCACAGAAGTATCTGTGAGTCCTGGTATTCGATACATTCGCTTCGTTTTTCCAACTCTTTTGCCTTTTCAGGGTGTTCCAGAGGCGTATGTCCCGGTCATCAACGCCAAAATCAGCGGAATTCTTCTGGATTTCACCATGGCCCGAGTAGCGCTGTCCTCAATACCGGACGATCTAACTTTGCAGGACAATAATCTTTTGCGAAATATAGATGAGCGTTGTATACGGAGTCTCAACGGTATGTCTATTACGTCTCTTTGGTCTTCTCAGAGTAACCGTCGTTGCAGGCTCTCGCGTCACGGACGAGATTTTGCGGCTGGTACCTAATGTTCAGGTATTCCGAGATTCCTTGCGTTGTATAAAACTTTGGGCCCAACGTGCGTTTTTCTTTTCTTTTTGTGGAATGAATAGTCTGACGTGTCTCAGGGCGAGCCATCTATTCTAATGTCAATGGATTCCTCGGTGGTGTCGCCTGGGCCATGCTCGTCGCTCGAATATGTCAGCTCTATCCCAATGCTATCGCCGGCGCAATCGTCAGCCGGTTTTTTGTGATTATGTACCAGTGGTACGTACATTCCAGTCGTCTACTAATGAACTAATGCCCTCCAGGGCGTGGCCCCAACCAGTTTTGCTCAAGCAGATAGAGGAGGGTCCATTACAAATCAAAGTCTGGAATCCCAAGGTGATGACTTTCCTCATTCAGAACTGGACTTTGTACTGATGTTGAATAGCTTTACCCTGCAGACCGTTCACACAGAATGCCAATCATTACCCCTTCCTACCCTTCAATGTGTGCAACACATAATGTGACTGCTTCGACCCAAATGATCATCACTGAAGAGTTCAAAAGAGGTTAGAGCAGCCACTAGATTCTGCTATATGACTGACTGTATCCGTAGGCTCCGAAATTGTCGACAGAGTCATAGTTGGGACTTCATCGTGGTCTGAACTGTTTTCTAAACATGACTTTTTCCACAAGTATCGGTATTATCTGCAGGTCATCGCCTCTACAGGAAATGCGGATCTTCAGCTTAAATGGTGAGTTACATAGCCCATGGCCCTGATACTTCTAATTTTCGTAGGGCCGGTACTGTCGAGTCTCGGATGCGGCAACTGGTCATGAAGTTGGAATACGTGGACTCTCTGATTCTAGCGCATCCCTTCGTCAAAGGCTTCGACCAAGTCTGCTACTGCATATCAGATGAAGAAGTCCGCTCTGTAGCCCAAGGCGAGATCTCTGACGCTATTGCGAAAAGGAAAAAGGAAGACATTGAAGGCAAAGATGGTGCAGGTCCAGTCTATTCAACGACTTTCTATATCGGACTGTCTATCGAACCAAAACAACGTGAACATTCGTCTCGTCTAATCGTGGTGTTGCAACAACAACTGACTCAACAATTCAAGCTGGTGCGATTGGCCCTCGACGACTAGATATCTCGTATCCAACGACAGAATTCACCAAGCTCGTCAAGATGTGGGAGACCTTTGACGAGGCGACTATGGGAATTGTTGTTCGACATATAAAGAGGTTTGGAAATCTCATTTTGATCCTCGCTATGCTGATTCATTTGTAGCTCTGGGCTTCCTGATAATGTCTATGATCCTGGTGAACGTCAACCGAAAGCGTCACAGAAACGTCCCAAGGTGTGTAAAGCTGAATTCTCCAAGTCAAGCGCTAACGAAGGACAGGGCAAATCGAACAATACATCACCCGATAATCAACCCAACAAGAAAATCAGAACGTTGGTCGTCTTCATCTCCAGGGTCTCCGGCGTCCGATTCAACTGCTCCTTTTCCTTTCTAGGTCATCACATCCAGTTTCGGAACAGCCTCTCAAGTCGAATGAAAACGGTGCCCTTTCTCCGATACCACTGACACCTTTGCCGGTGTTGGCCGTCGCTGGCGCATTTGCTCCTAAAGAACATCCCGATATGAAGACACCTCCAATATCTTTTGGTGAGAATATGGCTGTCTCGACCAGCGCCCAATAGCCCCTTGGAAGCTGGCACGTATTGCTTTTTTAAATCCCGTCGCGCCTGGCTTGGTTTACCGATGATCATTTCCGACTGATGCTTTTTTCACATTCGATGCGAGGACCAAGTAGGGCTTTGGGCTTGTGGCACTTGATCCACTCCTTTCTCTTTCATGATATTTCTCACTTACCACGTCCAGTATCAACCTCGCCATTGTATTCCATTTGTTCAAGCCCAGTCGTATATTATTCCAAGCATAAAAAACGTGTATCTTAAACTTAGTATTGCAATTTTGCGGATTATGAATATGCACTTGATGCCTCGAATTGGAACAAGAAGGAACTGTGGTCAAGGAGACCGGAGACAAAGAAACGACCAAAAAGGGCAGTACGAGTCACGCCGCGTCGACTTTTGTTCCCGTTCTGTCACCTTATTATTGTTCTCGCCATTGTCTACTTAACAGCCAACAGGTAAATCGAATCAAGGTAGAAGGTTAACTGTCACTACCATGCCTCCAACGCTACGTTCAACGACGAACACGCCAACAAGAGCGACGACGTCGACCATCACGCCGAATTCTACTCCTCGAAAGCCTCATTGCAGCAAATGCCATCGTCCGCGAGCTGGACATCCTCGTTCAGGCTGTCCTTTTACTGAAGATCAGAGTTCAGAAGGTGTGACTGAAGCTTTCGAGTCGATGCAGCTTTCGCCAAAGCGGGTCGAGACGCCAAAGAGGGTCGCGACGCCAAAGCGGCTTGAACAAGAGTTGAACCAGCTCGAACTCGAAGACACCAAGGCCGCTGTTCGTAGTCGCCGCCGCCTTTCTTCCCAGCAGCCCGCGTTCCCAACATCCGAATCCCTCGTTTCTCTATCCACCAATTCCTCTGAAATTGTAGCAGCACTGCTGCGGCCTGGAATCTTCTCAGCTGAATCCCAGGACGCTGAAGATGCAGAGATGAAGGTTGCTCGTTGGCAGACTACCAATTTCGCCTATACTCCATCCAAGAAACCGACCCGAAAGCAGTTGCAGACTCTTATGCCTGGAACTTTATCTTCGCCGACTCCAACAGCCAGTTTCGCTTCGATTCCTGACGCTGCTCCAGTCGAGGCTGGTCCATCTTCCTTACACCGCACGTTGACTGCAGAAGATCAGACCCTTTTTCTCGAGAAGCTGGGGGAAGAGTCTTCTGCCACAGGATATCTCCTTCCCATGAATGACATTCCCGCGATGCAGTCCAAAGCCATGAGGCTCGGTCTTCATTCCAAGCTCGCTTGTGTCCAAGATTCTCTTGGACTTTTGGTAATTGGTCGAGAAGGAAAAGCGGTCGAGAAGCTAGCGGAGAAGCTGGAAGCTGAAGGCAAGAGCAACAAAAATGGAGTGGGCAGCGGATTTCGAGCGGTGGCTGGCGGAGCTGTAGTCGGAGCCGCTGCGACGTTTGCCGGATTGGCGTTTGTCTGAAACAATTTTTAGTGTAAATAATATTCACTGTACATTCCGCTTGTCCTGTCAATCTCCACAACTTGATTTCTTTGTTCTCAAGCCTTTGAGCAGCTTCTCAGGGCGGATAATTGTGGCCGGATCCAATTCAGTGATGTCAGTGACTACCTGTGACCATCCAGACTTTGTTGGCCGCTCGCCACGATGAGCTCAGCCGTCGCCGCAATCCTCTTATTTCTTTCCTTGCACCATGTTCTCGCTGACCCGGCCACTCTTTCATTCAACGACTGCTTCGATTCAACGGCCAATGTATCCCAGAAAATGTCCATTTCCTCAGTTTACGCCCAGATCCAAGAAGATGCCCAAAACGACATGATTCTGCGCCTCTCTGTGCTGGGAAACAGTCCGACGAATATTGTAGGGTTTGCGCCAGATAGCACCCGTCTCTGTGCGTCTTCGAAGCGTTTTTACCCAGTTCGATGTGCTCATTCGATCTTTTCAGCCACTCTGTTCCTTTCAACTTCAGTGTTGACGCTGAATACATACAGTAATAGCACAGCGCTATGTTCGCCTTTGTTCCCTCCATCGCCCTTGCCGTCGATCGACCCTACCATCGGCAATTAACTGTCCTATTGCCCAAGGGCCTTTTGCGATGTCTGCGTCGATACCTTGGACGAAATCGAGAGCTCTTACGACCCAGACGACACGTCTGCGAGCGGTGGATCCATTCAGCCAGGAGCTCTTGTGTTTCGAAGTAGAAACGACGCCGTTGAACCCGTCTTCGGGCTCGCCGTACGGCAAAGCCCAGATCATCTTCTGGTGCACTGTGGGTCTCACCATCGCATATTGGCTTCTCGTCGGCCTGGCACGGATATCGTCTGCCTGGAATCGCGGCAATACGAGACCGGGAAGCGGGATATGGTCTCGTGCGCAAAGTGCTGGGTTCATTCTGGCGAGTGCGATTAGTGGAGAGAGATTAGGGACCTCCCCAGCTCTTCTTAGATTCTGTGAGCTCTTTTATAGCTCGATTTTTGCTTCATTCTGACCGAACAGGTACACCCTCAATGCGCGATATCATGTTTCATACGCAATGGTGCGCAGTCCTGGGGATGGTCGCGGTGCAATGGCCCCGTTTTGTTGTGAGCTCATGCTACGACCATGTTTTTATCGTCAGATTCTCATCTATCTTATAGATCCCTTGCTGACAAGGACCGCGTGGGCAGCTTTGGTTTATAGTAAGCCGCTCTGGGTTTGAATTTGGTACATTGACTGACAGGGCTATAGATGTCACTTTGATTCCGGACGCTGCGAACCACCATTGGAATCCACTTTCGACAGTGCCATTTACTCCACCGTCAAATTTCGCGGATCAGCTTTCCGATCCTTCATCTGCGCTTTATCTCAATCCGTCGACCCCGAATCGTCTTATCACTCTTCCAGAGAATGTCTCGTCGGGTAGGCGTCGTTTGCGTACACCCTGGGAGTCCGTCCGCAAGATCTATTCGGCATATGTCTTGCTGTTTTCTTTGGAGTCATAGCAGCGACCATCATGATTTCGTGCCTCGTCGCGCTACTCGACCACCTGGCCTGCTTCATCTCCGGCATGATTCCAGCAGCAGAAACTGGGCCCAAAGCCTCTAATCGCATCGGGGCTCGTAGTCCTGCTTTTGCAAGCCGGGATATGCTGGACGCAACCGCCTTGACGAGTCCCGGCGGCCCAGACGAAAACAAGTCCTTGCGCTCTCGAGCTGAGACCCCCGGTCTTTCTCGCCCGCCTTCACGCTTCGGACTCAACAGTCTAGCCGGGCCGTCAAGGAAGAACTGGTGGAAAATGCGGTCGGACAATAGCTCGTTCCATCGAAGTGTCCTCCATGGGAACTTGGTGCGCATTTTGGTGTTGTTCCACCTTCCAGTGACGGTTTTTTCGGTCTATCAAATGACCTTGGGACGGACCGTCGCGTCGCTGTCTTCCATCATTCTCGCGGCATTTTGCTTTGTGTTTTTGGGGATTGTCATTCCGGCTTTCTTGGTTATTCGAGTCCATCTGACGACGACGAATAAGTTGTATGATGAGACGAGGACATTGCTTGCCTGGACCGTTGTATAATCATTATCGACATGGGAGCCAGATGTTTGCTTGTTTGTTCTTTGCGATGAATTTGGTGTTTGGGATTACGATTGGGGCTGGGCAGAAGAGCGGGACTGCACAGGCTATTATTATTTTGGTGGTCGAGGTTGGGTCGGCGTTGGTGACGAGTGTATGGCTTCCTTGGGGAATTGG